>PITA01007971.1:60237-87810 GCA_004023965.1 Spilogale gracilis
GGGGGGGGGGGGAATGCACCAATGATTAGAACTATTTAAAAGCATAAAGTTAAGGGGTGCCTGGGTGAACAGTTGGTTAAACGGCTCTTGATTTCCGCTCAGGTTGTGACCTCAGGGTTGTGAGATCAAGGCCCAAGTCCGGTTCCACACTCAGCCCAGAGTTTGCTTAAGACTCTCTCTCCCCCTACCCCTCCCCAACCCAGCGCCTATGCTTGCTTTCTCTAAAATAAATAAACCTAAAAAAAAAAATTAAAAAGAACAGGGAGCAATTAAGGTTCTATAAACCTTAACTTCAAACAAAATTGAGAAAATTCCCACGTATAACTGTGCTATTCTAAAACTCAGATAACATTACTTGAACAATTTAAAAGGAAAAAAAAAAAAAAAACTCCCTAAAATCTTTAAGATGTTGTCTACTCAAAAAGATACTGCACATTTAGGCTGCACTAACAGAAATACAGAATCTGAACCAAGGAAAGTAATCATGCCCTGATTGCACGTGCACTGATCAGAAGAACCAAAAGGATTCCCTACAATTCAAGCCTAGTTTAGCTGTGCTTAAGATGGTCAGAGAAATGTCTCTACTCCAGCTGGAAAGACAGCATTAAGCACATTACGCAGAAAAGAGCATTTGAGTTTAGAGTTTGAATAGAGAGAAGTGTTAATATACATTCACTCATTCAACACCTATTTAGTGAGCATCCAACACATAGAAGCTTTAGACTTAGCAGTAAATAAAACAAGACAAAAATCTGTAACCCCAGAGAACTTAAAATCTACTTGGGTGGAAATGATCAAAAACAGAGTAACACGTGTAGTATGCAAGAGAGTGCTGACTGCTATGAAAGAAACCAAACAGGTAAGTATGCTTAGGCAGGTATGGTAAGTTCAAAAGCAAAAGAGACCTGGGCCAAGGCACTCAGCACCCTACACATGTTGCAAAGTCAAGGGGATACAGAGGTCTCACCAACCAGCAAGTCCCGCAGCACAATATATTCCAGTAAAGATTCCAAAATGACTGGATGAAATATCTATCCAATGTAGATCTCACCACTCCACAGAACCCTCCAGCTTGAGCGGATAATCAACTGGCATTAAAACTGGCATTCAAAGATTGCAAGGTGCCCCCGTTCAGGTTAACTACTACATCTGATTATCCTGAAGGTTAATGTGCCATTTTATTAAATATATTTATGCATATAGACATTAGCTGGGTTAGTAGTATTTAAGCCAAAATAAAGAAACAGATTTATTATAAAACTGGTCCTGAGGCTACAGCATTCTGTTACAAGCTCTCCTGCTGGATATTCAGTTCTAACCGAAAAGCATCATTAAATACGTGTTGCTGATATGACTAGTGTTTAATTTCTAACTCTGCTTTAGTTTTACCATAAGAAGATTTTACCTGTACATTTTCAAGGAACATATAAATAAAATTAAAGTCAAGTCAACCCTCGGATTCCATTTAACACTCAAGTTTGAAAAACATATTAGGAAAAACCGGAGCACTGAAGTAATTCAGGAGTAAAGGGAGATGGGCTCTGACTGGGTTGACAGCAATGTGAAAGAAGAAAAGATACCAAGAGAGATTCTAAAATTAAAACCCCAAAATTAAATCCAAAAAAATAATTAAATTGAACATCCAGATGCACTAGATGCCTGGGTGGCTCAGTGGGTTAAAGCCTCTGCCTTCGGCTCAGGTCATGATCTCAGGGTCCTGGGATCGAGGCCCGCATCGGGCTCTCTGGTCGGCGGGGAGCCTGCTTCCCCCTCTCCCTCCTGCCTGCCTCTCTTGTGATCTCTCTCTCTGTCAAATAAATAAATAAAATCTTAAAAAAAAAAAAATCCAGATGCACTTATATGAAGAGGGAAAAAAATAGATCAAAAGAGGAAGAATTTGGAACTTAGGATGCAAACTGAGATGCTAACTCCTCACATGGCCGTTCCTCGCACAGACAAGCAGGATGATGGGCAGTTATAGGAGACACACCATTCCTCTGGAGCTTCAGGTCTCAGGAACTCCTCAGTTTAGCTGAGCTCTAACTGTGGGTATTTAGCATCTTAGAAATTACAACCTGAGAAATTTTTAAAACATAACTCATTTAAAAATAGTAATAGCAAACCTTTTACATGTTAACAGACATGATTTTAATTTAAAATCATTTTCCTTTCTGAAAAAAAAACCAGTGAGTGGTATTGTTTTACATTTTTGCCAATTTTTTAAATATCTGTCTTAATAGAAGACAGCTGGATCTTATCTGCTTCTGCATTCAATCTGTTCCAATATGTTGTTTTGGTTAAAGAATATGAAGAAAATCCATTTCCAAAGAGGCATTGAGCTAGAAAATGGAAGATATTTGAATAGTCTTTTGAGGTAATTGTGGATCTCAGGCTTTGGTATTAGACCAAAACTGTTCTATGAAAAAAGTGGCTAGTTGAGCTTGCAGTTCGACCTCCTAAGTGCTTTTCCTCAAGACAACACTATTCTTCAGTAAGCAGCAGTGGTTTCTTAAGATTAGTTGCAATGCAGAATCTGAAATAACATCAATAAACTTTTTGAACCCTTCCTTGTTAAAATTCATTGGTCTATTCATTTCGAATGGATCTTTAACCTGTGCATAATTATTCCTCATCTGAAAAATATTGGTCCATGGGGTTATGCAGATTTTCCAGAAATTGACATATTTCCAAAAATCATATTTGGTAAATCCACTTCATCAGAAAAGTCTTTTAGGTATTTACTGAGAAGCTGTCAAGCTCACGGTGACAGATACAAGTTTTCCAAAAATTCTAATTTTTGCTTGAAAGCTCAAACATTCTCATCCGCAACAGATACAGTTGTTGTTTTCCTTGAAGGACAGGCTCCCTTCACTGAAAAATGTTTGCCAAATACCCGTCTGAATAATGCTTGTTTGTCTGTCAACCCCTCTTTCAAGTAAAAACGCTCTCCGCAGAAAAAAAGCAGCTAGGACAGCTTGCAACTCAGTCACCTCGGGCCATTCCTAGAGGCCCTCCTACTTTGGTGCAGCAGAAGAAATTTAGACACGGTCCCATGTTGCTACACAAAACACTTCACTAGTGTGCACTCAGGATCACGAGTTAATAAAATTAACAATTTTTATTACTTCATCAAGGACATGCTCTAGAACTGGTCTTTGGTGTTTCGGTTTTGGGGTTTTTTGTTGTTGTTTTTTCACTCCATATGCTACAGTGGCAATAGTTTTTACCCCTCTGCTCTTCCACCACTGGTGCATATGTCAACACAAGAAAGGAGGAAAAGAAAGTGGCAAATAACATTTTAGTGTTATGCCACAGATAACTTCACAGACCCTCCGAGGTCCTCAGACTAGGCACAGAACAGCTGCCGTAACTGTCTCCAGACACCTTATGAATCAAATCATACAATCCCTGACTTTTCATCTACCTCGCAAAGCACCTAGAATGGGCACTATATTCAACTTACATACTTCTAAAAGACAGATTTATAGGAATGAAGGCCTAGAAATCACCATTCTTGCAACTAAAAAAAAAAAATCCATGTGAGGAATATTTAATGAGGGATACTTCATTCTGTCAAACTATAGAATCTAAATGGTAGTATGCCATACATCTGTGCCAAAACAAGAGACTAATGTCTAACAAAATGCATTTTCAACAAATTGCCTGTTTCTACCCATCTGCCGTACCCTTCACCATTATAAGAAGGCATCCTCAGTGGTTACAGTCACTCTTCTGACTCTCCAGCTACCTTTAAAACCACCTCATCCTACCAACCAATGCCCCATTTACTCAGGCTTACCCCTACCCTCATAAAAGATAAAATAAAAATCTTGTTCCAGGAACCTTTTCAATTCCTAGAATGCCTCTATTTGTATTTAAAAAGGAGGAAAATGGGGCGCCTGGGTGGCTCAGTTGGTTGGGCCACTGCCTTCGGCTCAGGTCATGATCCTGGAGACCCGGGATGGAGTCCCACATCAGGCTCCCTGCTCGGCGGGAAGCCTGCTTCTCCCTCTCTCACTCCCCCTGCTTGTGTTCCCTCTCTGGCTGTGTTTCTGTCAAATAAATAAAATCTTTAAAAAAAAAAAAAAAAGGAGGAAAATGACAAAATAGACAAGTTCACTACTGTTGGACCCAAGCATTCCACCCAACCTGCCAAACGTTAGAAGAACCACCTTTGGAAATTTCGGTTTGAAAGGTCTGGAAAAGCCAGGAATGAAAGGTATTATCAACCAGAATTTATGGAGCACTCTGAAAATGCTAAATCCTGTAACGCAACAGGCATCTTGGTGCAGACCACTTGTCCATGCAAGTAGATCCCAGCAAGTGTCACAAACAGCATTCGTGCTAGAGTCTTTAGGAAACAGAAGAGCCAGTGACTAGTGATCAGAAGAAATAAGGGGGGAAATATAGATCTTATTTGTAGCCCCAGGTTAGGTAGTACTAAAAACAGCACAGTAGGCCCAGGAAAATTAGAGGGACAGGGCAATCTTAGCTGAACAGAGAACATGGACTTGATCGTCACAGCGAAAGTGAGCAGACTCAGGACTAATGCATTTTCCACAAAAATAAGATCACTCTCCTCCTTCTAGCAGAAGAGTAAATTAAACTCTAAGTTCAACATGGAGTCTACAGACCAGCATTCCTGTGTTTATCTGAAACACTATCAGTTTACAAAGACATGTCTTAGAAAAGAAATGGGCATCTAAATTTAAACCTTCTGGAAGGGGCGCCTGGCTACCTCCATCGGTGGAGTGTGCAACTCTTGATCTTGGGAGTCCTGAGTTCAAAAGCCCCATGCTGGGCATAGAGATTCCTTTTTTAAAAGTTTCATAAATTTAAACTAACTGGAGAATTCAACTATCATAAATGTCAAGAATCTGCTTCAACACGGGTGCCAGCGTGGCACAGGTAGTTGAAGACCCTCTGACTCTTGGTTTTGGCTCAGGTCGTGAGATCCAGCCCCATATGAGGCTCCACGGTGAGCACTGCTTGAGATTCTCCTTCTGCCTCTGCCCCTCTTGCTCATGCTTTCTCTCTAAAATAAATCTTTAAAAAAGAAAAAAAAATTTCTTCAACAATAGACCAAGCAGATTAAACTGACACTTATAAATGAAAGGCAAAATTATGGCTCAGGAACTAAAACTATGATACCCAGCTCATGATCCAAAGACAACACAAGATTCAGATTATTCACCACTAGTTGATACAAGCAAAAATGTAGGTAAATCTGATGCCAGATATTCTTCCCTCCAGGAAGTCGATTTTAAATCTTATACCTCTGATAAGCCAACAAAATTTAACAACACACACTGTGCAAAATTTTAAGAGAAACTCAATTCTGGTAAATACAAGGGATCTCGTATTCCACCGTTGCAGCCAACAAGTGCAGGAGATAGGTGACAGGAATCTGCTGTTCCCACAGCGTGTCCCACGTGCCTCCGACTCTGTCTGGCCACTCAGGCAGTCTAGTGCTCAGGGGAGGTATGTTTCAGACAGCACTGGCCCTGAAGTGCAAACCAACAACTGTGCTCAAAAAACAAAACAAAACAATGATGTATTCCTCATACTAGGGGAGAGATGGGCTGGTCTGGGGCCTAAAGAGAAGTATTTATGATACGGAATCTTCCTAGAACTTTTTATGGGTAACCCTGCTGACATACTATTGTTGCCGTGCATACTGTCCTTATGTCCTACCCCCAAATAAGATGCAGTTCCCTCTGTATTCTGAAGACAAAATTTAAAAAAAAAAAAAAAAAAGACTGAGCAGTTCAAACTACTAAGCCCAAAGCACTTACAGACCTTCTCAGAATTTCCAGGCATCCCACAACCAGCAACCGTTATCAGCTATTTTCAGCATCTGAGTTTACACGACGGGGGGGTGTGGGGGGGGGGTGGGGGGGGTGTAAAAATGTCTGCAAGTGCCATTTCTTTAATCTATAGACACCAACAGAACTCTTCACTAGTAAGACCCTTCAGAAATTCCTCTGGCTCATATCAGCCCTGAAGTTCATTTTCTTGTTAAAAATAGTAATCGTTTAGGGACAAGACTGAAGTAAAGGAGGCAGGGACAGTTATGAGCTACAAGAGTTTTCATGATTTTCCTATTTGTAAGGTTTATCAAGAATATAAATACACTGCTGAGGTACTGGAAAACTTCAAACTTTTCAGTATTATTTACAATCAATGATATTTTTCAGTATTTGTTTTACCAAATAATTGTCTACTGAATTTTGTATAACATCACTTATCACTATAGTTAAAGCCCTGGGAAAATCTCCTTTTCAGCCTCCAAACACCTAAGAAAATGCTATGAAGAATTCACCAACCACAAGGAAAGCAGTTATCATTCTGAAATTTCCATACTAATATGAAGGCTTTTAGGCAGGGAAAAAGCCTTCATCCCAGCACCTCCATGTGGGCAAAGAGAATGAGGAGGCTACAATGAGTACCCAGCATATGGGACTCTTAGGCTAGGAAGAGGGCTTTTTGTTTGGTAGTCCAACTCTGAACACTGACATTTTCACTAGTACAGAATGTCTCCTTATAGAGGGTAAGAAGGAGAACATCTCACCCTTTATCTGAATAGTCCTAATGGGTAAAGACTGAGGCAACTAGTACTTTGAAGACCTTTTCTTTTCCAGACAATGTGAGCGTTAGATACAGCTGGCTGTTTGGTTGCATGCTGTTAGCAGGTAACAAGTGATGAACTGTAAAGAAAACTATTTTATTTCTTTATATACAAGACTAAATTCTAAGAAAAACCAGAACATAACTTTGAACTTGCCAAGCGGAGACGTGTAAAGAGAAATTACCTACAATTTAACTCCCTTCTGATGCTATCTACCTGGACAGAGCACCAAATTCCACAGGTTAAGGGCTCAGTCCCACTAGACTTGTCTCACCCTACTTCGAAGGCCAACTGCGAGTCCAGATTGTCACTTGAGCTCCTTACCAGCCAGCTCCAGACTAGGCTCCCATGATCCCCTTCTTGGGTACGTTAATTTATTAGAACAGCTCACAGAACTCAGGAAAAGTTTCTTTACTAAACGAGCAGTCTGTTATAAAAGGATGTTAACTCGGGAACAGCCAGAGCCGGGAGAGGCAGCCCCACTTCCTACCCAGGGGTGAGGAAAAGGGAGGGTCTAGAAGTTTCAATCCTTCTAACCACATGGTTAGCTCTCCCCGCAACCAGTCCCAACTTAGGTGCTTTCCAGAAGTCATCTAATTTGCACAAACTCAGATACTGTTCAAAGGGGTATGTTAGGAATATCAAGATACCTTTATTGCTCTTATCACTTAGGAAATTCCAAGGGTTTTAGGGGTTCTGTGCCAGAAACAGGATAAATTTATTATAAATCACAATATCCTAACCTGATTGTTTACAAAGCTAATTTAGTCAGATACATACAGGCCTTAAAAAGCTTATAATGCAGAGACAAAAAAGGGGGGGGGGGATAGGTTTTTTATGAGCATTAGAGGTTTTATGGATTGATAAAAAGAATTTCAGAAAAATGCATATAACAACTCAACTAAATGCCAGTTAGGGGAGATCACAATTACCTGAGGTGGTGATATGAACTCAAGCCCAATATTTCTCAAACTCTCCAGGGGAATAGCTCTAAGTGGGTAACAAAAACCAAGTACTTGTGGGCGCCTGGCTGACTCAGTGGGTTAAAGCCTCTGCCTTCAGCTCAGGTCATGATCTCAGGGTCCTGGGATTGAGGCCCACATCAGGCTCTCTGCTCAGCAAGGAGCCTGCTTCCTCCTCTCTCTCTGCCTGCTTCTCTGTCTGCTTGTGATCTCTCTCTCTCTCTGTGTCAAATAAATAAATAAAATCTTAAAAAAAAAAAAGAAACCAAGTACTTGAATCCCAGTATTTGAGCTAAAAAGGACCCTAGAGGCAGCAAAAGCCTCTAAGGGATTTAGGTCCTATTGGCTATGTGAACCTAGGCAAGTTACTCACCTTCATCAAGTTTCTACTTCTTTATGTGCAAAACAGAGCTCTCCTCTTGGAAGGCGCATGGTAAATCCTCAAAACCACAAGTTGTTCACTTGTTCATCTCATTCATTTTGCAATGAAGATGAAATCCTCAAAAGCTACTTACTATGGAAATACAACTAGTTTAATGGTAGAGTCTAGCCTAGAGCCTAGGTTCTTTGAAGGATATCCAGCTGCCAGTGGAAGGTGCTCTTTAAGAATATCTTCTTTACAGCCTTACTTGAGCTCTGTTCAGGCAAATATCCTCCAAAGGCAAAATTACTTAGAGGCCAAAGTGGGACAGCCACTCATCATTTCCTTCTGGCCTGCTCAAGCAACATTTCTACCATTTAAAAGTCCTTCTTGATTACTCTAGAAGGGCATTTCCCAACCTCTTCTGACCCATGATAACATCTCATAGCACCAATTAGGGTTGTTGTGTTGGTTTTTTTTTAACAATTTTGCAAACTCTGTTTGTACTATTAAATAATGTGTATACAGAAACACTTTAAATCAAGATTTTATAAGTAAGTATACATTGCAGCTTTTTCCATCTAATAACAATAGATCAGTATAATGGTAAAAAATTAAAGTTCATCTCAATGGAATCTTGAGAACATCCAAGAGACAGATATTTTTCCTATTTAGCAAAAAATATACGGTAGTTATTTTTAAATAATTAATATGCATGATTTTTAACAAGTTTCAAAAATAAAATGGTTTTAGAGACTCCATGTTTATTAAGCACAAGGCAGGTTTCTCAATAAACAGTCATCAGTTCTATTATTTGTAGGCACAGGGGCAAGCAATCCTGCATCTACATAAACTACTGTGACATTTCACTATTAGGCTTTGGCACTGAAAACATACAAAGCTCCTTTAATGATTGAAAATCTCAACTGTTTAAGTTTTCTTAAATTTGGAGGGGTTTGCTTACAAAGCACTTCTCAGTATCAGAAACCAAGGCACTACAACAGATAAAATAGACATGTTTTGTCCTTCTGACGGGTCTTTGAAACTTACTAGACATTTTGATATGGGAATTTAGCTCACATGAATGCAAGTGAGGGATTAAGACCACCCTGAGATACATCTGCAGAACTACTATTTTACACTCCTCCCTTTTCCCCAGTTTTTCAACCTTTTTGACCTTAATGAACAGTATATGAAGGGTAAAAATTAAAATTTTACAATTGTACCTGACGATAGGTAGCAAAGTTCACTGGGTGATACACAGTGTAGTCGTGCAAAACTCACTTGCATAGAACCTGAAGGCTCTGCTTTAGAGGCAGGGCTGCTATTTAAATAATTATGTAACTGAGCAATCTCCCAAGTTTTCATGGTTGTGGTCCTAAATCCACTTCACAAAAATGTTATTTCTATGCACTGTATACAAAACCCTTTTCTATCTTCACCATGTAGATAAAGTAAAATAAAGCTTAACATAAAGGAGAGAGGATAACACAAGAGATGTGTTGAAGCATTTCTTTCTGTGCAGGAGATACGCTATCTAGTTGGGTTAAGAGAGGGCAAGGGTGTTTTGAGCCAAACAAGCTAAACAGTATCATGAGATGCTAAAATGGTAGGAAAGACATTCTGGAGAGAGGACAGAGCACAGACTTTCCATGTGAAACTTCTTAAAGACTAGTAAAAAGACCAAGTTCAATAGGAGAAAGGTATAAGAAAACTATCAGAGATCAGACTGATGAGGAGAGTTGAGGCTGTTCTGTAGACTGCCTGGCTTCACAGATTTCTTAGCTGAATTGACAGCCAGGGAAAGACTGAGTTGGGCAATGGCATGATCGCAGCAAAGGTGTCTAACACCCAACATAAGTACAGAAGCTTGCTTTCCCCACCTCCTTTATTAAAGGAGGAGAAGGAGTCATGTGTTACTTGCACAATGAAGAAAAACTAAAAATTGTTGTGAGGGTAAATTTGGTGTTAAGCAAAAGAAAGAGCTGAAACTATGCAGAAATAAAATAATAGGATGAAGAAATCAAGTATCTAATCTCTTAAAAACCATCCAGCTATATAACAAAAAACTTACTTAACTATCAAAATAGTAGACCAAGCTTGCAATCTCACCACTTTAACATACCAGATTCTAAGATCAAGGTTACTTTTGATTTACTTTAAAATTGTCACTTATCCTTTAAATCTAATAACTGAAAAGGTCTGAATTACCCAGAACCGAAAATTTAAGAATTACTAAATATTATTACTTTGAGGGCACCTGGGTAGCTCAGTCTAAGCATCTGTCTGTCTGCCTTCAGCTCAGGTCATAATCCTGGAGTCCCGGAATCGAGCCCTGCATCAGGCTCCCGGCTTGGTGGGAAGCCTGCTTCTCCCTCTCTCACTCCCCCTGTTTGTGTTCCCTCTCTAGCTGTGTTTCTCTGTCAAATAAATAAGATCTTTAAAAAAAAAAAAAGGTCAGTGAAGCACGTGAAAAGATATTCAACGTCACTGACCACCACAATGAGATACTGAACATTCATTAGCCAGCCCAAATAGAAAGACTGGCAACACCAATTGTGAGAGGAAACCGGGATGGACACTGTAACCCTCCACAAAATGGCACAATGACATGGGAAAAAGGCTTGGCAGTTTCTTATAAAGTTCAATCATTATCTACCCTATGACCCAGCAATCCACCTACAAGGTATTTACCCATTCAAGAGAAACTGAAAGATATGTCCACAAAAGACACAAATGCTCATAACCAGCTTTATTAATAGCCAAAACTGCAAACAGCCCATGTGTCCATCAACAGGTAAATGAATAAAAAAACAGTATATTCATACAATGGAATAGTACTCAGAAATAAGAAACTACTGAAACAAACAACACAGATAAGTCTCAAAAACACACTGGGTGAAAGAAGCTAGTCACAGAAGAATATATACTGCGTAATTCCATTCACAGGACATTCTTGAACAAGAACTATCTGATCAGCAGCAGAGAGGGAATGACTGTAAAGAGCATAAAAGAACTCCGAGGACAGCGATGTTACACACTGACGGAGACGGTCATGATACCGATGTAGGCGTTCTCAAAACTCTTCAGACCATACTCTTCAAATGTGTGCATCTTACTGTATATAAGCTATATTTCAATAAAGCTGATTTTTTTTAAAGTTGATTTTTAAACTGAAGAACTGATACGTTTCTAGAAAGCAATTTGACAATGTCTACTAAAACTTGAAATGTGCATAATCTTCAAACATCAATGTCTCCTCATGGAAAGTTGTCCCACAAATGTTCAAAGACATGTAAAGATGCTCTATTCTTCTGAGAACCCAATGTCGGTTTACTGTGTGATGATACTTTCATAAACTGGAATAGTAAGCATTCTCCTTAACAAAACAGCCTAATAGCTCAGAGCTGGGAGCAACAAAATTTTTCTATATAGGGCCACATCGTATTTTAGGCTTGGAAGGCTTCATCCAGTCTCCTCACGTATTCTTTTTCGGGAGTTTTGCTTTTGTTTTGCAACTCTAAATACTAAAATCACTGGCAGTTCATGGGCCCTACCAAAACAAACAAGACAAAACCCAGGCTGAGAGTGAGAGACCACAGCTTGGAAAACAAAGTGTGTGCAAATCCAAACCCTTGCTCTATCACTACCTGTTAGCCACTCTCTCCATCTCGTGTTATTGCAGCATCTATATAAAATAAATGAGAGCAATAAGCACAATGCCAAGGACAGAGCAAGCACTAAAAAAAATCAGCTACTTTTTAATACAAAGATGTCTCTGTATTGACCTAAAAAAATTGTTTTAGAACAAAATAACTTGATCCCATTTTTGTAAAAAAAAAAAAAACATATGTATAAATGCACATTCATATAAATACATTGAAAAGTTTGAGAAAAAGGTACACCAAACTATTAAGGCTAGGAAATGGGATTACATGGATCAAGAAAGCTTTCACTTTGTAAGTCTGAACTGTTTTCAGTATTTTAAACTGAATACCAATTACTTGTATTTAATTAATAGACTTTTTTTTTTAAGATTTTTATTTATTCACTTGACAGAGAGAGTGAACACAAGCAGGGGGAGTGGGAGAGGAAGAAGCAGGTGATGCAGGGCTCGATCCCAGGACCCTGGGATGATGACCTGACCAAAGGCAGACACTTAAGGACTGAGCCACCCAGGCACCCCTCAACAGACATTTCTAACATAAAGTATATGTTAGCACCATTCTCTTTATTTATAGGCCCTAACCACATACTTAAACTTGAGAAATGTTCAGTTCCATTCATGAGAATGTATATTAATTCTGAAAAACAATACTGGCACAATAACTAAAAATCTTTCGTTAAATAATCTGTCCTAGATATAGTTCTAAGGGTTTCACATGTATTAATTCATTCAATCCTCAAGAACCTTATGGCATGAATACTGTCATTATGATCATCAAGTTACAAATACAGGGTGTAAGTATCAAGGATATTTGCCCAGGGCACAACCTAGCAGCTCAGGAACTGGAACCCAAGCAAAGTGACTCCAAAGACCACACTTAAAACTCAAATGCAGGAGCGCCTGGGTGGCTCAGTTGGTTGGGCAACTGCCTTCGGCTCAGGTCATGATCCTGGAGACCTGGGATCGAGTCCCACTAGGCTCCCTGCTTGGCAGGAAGCCTGCTTCTCCCTCTCTCACTCCCCCTGCTTGTGTTCCCCCTCTGGCTGTGCTTCTCTCTGTCAAATAAATAAAAATCTTTCAAAAAAAAAAAAAAACTCAAATGCATTCCTCTTTAGAGCACAGACCGTTATTAGCTCTGGCTGAGAAAGAAATCTGCAAAGACACCTTTTAGTTTGTCTAGGGCATCAGACCATCCTCCCATAAAACTACAAATTATCTACTTTTAAATGTAACTTTCTGAATGAATCAAATAAACTTCTTGGGACCAACATGTCATTAATCAACCAGACCAGCAGAGAACACGGAGTAGACAATATGGAGTCAAACAATTTAAATTTGGATCCTGACTACAATTTCTAGCTGGATAATTGTAGACAAATTTTTAAACCCTTTAGACGAAAGTTTCCTTAATCTGTAAAGGTTTGCAGGGTGTGACCTTATCATTTAAAGTTTTTTAAATTGTTATATATATATATATATATATATAATAACACAGTAACAATTTTAAGTGTATAATTCAGTAACATTAAGCACATTCAAAATGTTGCTCAGCCATCACCAACACCCATGCCCAGAATTTTTTCATCATCCCAAACAGAAACTCTGTGTACCCATTAAACACTAATTTCCCACTCCCCACAACCCTGGAAATAGACATTCTACTTTCTGTCTCTGTGAATTTGCCTATTCTCAGTATCTCCTATAAATGGAATCATACAATTTTTCTGCTTTTGTGTCTGGCTTATTTCACTTAGCATAACGTTTTCAAGATTCATCCATGTTGTAGCACATATCAGATTTTCATTCTTTTAATGGCTGAATAATACTCCATAACACCATGCTTTGTTCATCCATTCATCTGTTGATGGACGCATGGTGGTTTTAACAATAATTAGAAATAAAGCATCTGGGGCGCCTGGGCGGTTCAGTCAGTTACACAGCTGTCTTCGGCTCAGGTCATGCTCTCAGGATCCTGGGATAGTGGGATAGAGGTCCGTGCATCAGGCTCCCTCCTCAGTGGGGAGTCTGCCCCTCCCTCTGCTTATGCTCTCTCCCCCTAACAAGTAAAATCTTTGAAAAAAATAAATAAAACATCTGATATAAGTATTACCACAATAAGAAACAAACCAAACAAATGAATAAAGCATCTGGCAAATAGGGGCTTTATTTTTTTTTCTTTGTTTTTGTCTTATTTTTGTGCCACGTAGTAGTAAGTGGCAAGATATGGAACCATCTTAGAAACGTATCAGCTATGCCTTTGCGATCTTATTGGACTTGCTAATCTACACATCTCATATTTTAAAAGAATGAGGAGCATCCCAATAAAGGACCTGTAATTACACTGGCACTACTTCTTGCAATTTTAGCTTCAAAATCTACCTCAAATTATTCAAATAAAGAACTCATCAATTTTAACTAGACACCTTTCAATTAAAAGATTTACTACTGTCTCCAACACTTTCCCCTCCTTTTATTTTTGGACAAGGACCATCAATACTGACATCAAATCAAATTAAGCAGATGCTATATGCAGGGTATCCAGATGATTCATCAAGTTTCTCTCTAGCTGCCTGAAATACCAAATATGAATACCAACAGAATACCTCAAGGATATACAACTTTCACTATGGCTTGCTTCCCCCTTCTCTCTCTGCCTGCCTTGCCTCTCTGCCTACCTGTGATCAATCTGTCAATAAATAAAATCTTAAAAAAAAAAAAAGTATTATAACCAGGAAAAGCCTTGGAACTTATCCACCTTGGCAATTATTTTCCTTCACAATCACTGCCTCTCAAAGGAGAAAAACACCTTCTGAAGTTCCTCACAACATAAATATAAATATATAAATATGTCCTGTATGCTTTGCAAAGTTCATTTGTCAAATTATTTCCCTATATTTTTCTATTTCTTTCATTCAACTATTAAACCCTCTATTCTCTAGCAACTACGAGGTGTACAAAGAAAAACAAGACGGAGCCTCTGCCTCAAAGCACTTAGAGTACAGTGAAGGAGCAAGATGCATAAACAAGTGATTACAATACAATTTGATACATGCTATAATAAAAGTATGAACAAAGCCCTGTGGAACACAAGGGCGCCTGGGAATTCAGGGAAGGCCTCTAGAAGGTAAAGGTATCATCTGATTGTGAACCTTTCTCTGAATTTAATGAGTTATTCATCTCCACTCAGGCTCTCCTCCGAACTAAAAATTTACCTGTATACAGATCCCTTCATAATCCACAGAAAATGTTTTCTTCCTTTGTACTGACATAAAGACTTCAAGGCAAATCCATAAATCATTTCTAATTGACCCCAGAATACATTAGACCACTGGGGGAACTTCTCTTGCGGTCAGTTTTTAAAAAGTACATCAACCTTCTTAATCACCATTTAGGCCAAAACAGAAATTAATTCACACTCCCTGAGCATGCCAGCTCAAGGGATGGAAGATACTCTAGAAAAACCTCACCGTGACCTGGAGAAATCCGCTTAAAATTTTTAAAAGGCCAATACAATTACTAATATATACGTATGCAAGGCAAAAGTGGTATAAAAATATTAGAATTTCTTTGTCCAAATCAACAAGTGTTTTTTTAATCACTGGTACTTAAAACTGACTTGTATATACTCACAATTGAACCAGAAAAAAAATTAAAACAAAAATTCTAAGCCAACTCCATGAAAAGGCTTCTTAGAAAATCTGCTGGCAAATATAAGGACAGTAATTACAGAATACACAAGAGAAAAACTAGAATTTTTTATCCTAAAAGATCCAAATTTCTACCAAAACTTACATTAACTCCTCTCCAAACAGTGGGCAAGAATTATCAGGACGTTTTAATATACAACTACCAGTAACTAAATGTAAACGTTATTTAACAATCCAAACCCTTAGGGCAGCACCTGGAATGTCTGTTCAATGGTGTCTAACATTCTGCAAAATACACGTTAATAAAGACTTTTACATTGCATTTCTTTGTCTCTGTTTTCATGAAACCATAAGATAGCAGATATATACCAGCCCTTTATCAGAGAGAACGCAAATGAAAAGAGCGCCTGTGTTTCTCAATTCCTTTTCCTTTCTTTCTTTCCACAAAAATCAGAATTGAAGATGCAATTTTCCTAAGTGTTTCCAGGAGTTTAAACATTGTGTATCCTAACACACCTCCAGAAAGATAGATAGGAATTTTTAAATCTAGGACTAGAATCCCACCTATCCCCAACTTAGAGACTATGAAAAGAAAATTAAAATATATCTTAAGCATTTTCATCTTCTTTCAAATAAAATTATCAAACTGGTCAGGTTTCGAACATGTGTTCAATTTATCCCTAAAGGAGAAGTGGTTATTAATGCTCATGAATGAAGAGTAATGGAAAATAAACTCTAAAACCCATAAAAGTATAGATTATATGCAACTGTACCAGCATTAGTTTTTTTAAGGTTTTTTCAAATGTTGTTTTATGTAATTTTAAAACGCCATAAAGTTAAACTGATGAGCTTCGAAACCAAGAAAGTAAACCTTGTAATTAAATATTTTTCAATTCCAGATTTTTATTTCCAAATGAATTTTAAGTTTTACAGATCCTGTGTGATAAACGAAGTTTAGCTTAACTGTGGACAGCACACACTGAATTTCTTAGTCAACAAACATTTCTGCATCCAGTCTTTTCTGACTCCCCAAAGCTACTGTTCGGGGAAAACTAAGACCAATCAGTAAGAAATAGCTAACCATATAATCTAAATACACATTTTTCATAAGCATTTTATTTTGGTCAACTATTTCTACCATCTCATCCTCATTCAACCCCTAGGGATTTGGGAAGTAATCGCTTACTAGATGACAGTTGATTTCGTTAGCACCTGTCGCCATTCTCAGACGCATCACACAAGTTGGCCAAAACAGCTTGAATTTTTTCTTTTTAAGATTTTGATTCCTTAGAAAGTGGGAACTCGCTAGGCGTGAGTTCACCAAGTTTTCCAAAATAACGTGCTCAATTCTTCCCATTTTCCAAAAGCGACCCTGTGGCACAGACTTTCTGATGGTTGGAAGGGACTACACAATGACGCGGGAACTCGACGGAAAGCCTTCCCAACGAACAAAACCAAGAAGAGGGAGAACAGCTCGACCCTGCCCGAAAACTTAACCGAAAGGCGGACGAAAAGGCGAAGGCAGCCGGGCACTGCCTCGTCCGAGCGGCTGGAGCCACAAGGTTCCAGGCTGCTGAGGGGGAAACGTCAGACGCGCGGCCACTCCGAGTCCTGTTTCGGCACGCCGTCCCGGCCGCCGCGGCCCCGCCGAGCCTGCGCGCTCGCGGGGAGGGGGCGTGGGGCCGAGCCCGCCCACCCGCGCCCGCGGCCCGGGCTCCCCACGCCCCTCTCCCGCCCGCTGTCAGGCCCGGTGTCACTGCCCCTTCCTCGCGCCGAGCTCCCCCGAGACACAGTCCGTCCTTTGTCTGAGTGCGCACTCGGCGGTGAGGTCCCACCAACTTGTGTGTGTCCCGTCCCACCCGGGCACTCCCGCCGCGGAGCTCCACACAAAGGAGACTTGGGCTCGGGCGGCCAGCCCGCCCCGGGCACCGGAGCGCCCCCAGCCCAACCCCGGCGCCTCCCGAGGGGCGGGCACGCGACAGGACCCCTCCACACACCCCCCGCGGGCACCCGCCCCTGCTCCCGCCTCGGATATCGGGGTCCAGCACGGCCCGCCCGCGGGGGCGCGTGGGTCAGGCCGGACCCACGGCCCCCAACCGAGGGGTCTCCTCTCACCCCGCCAGCAAAAGCGGCGCCCGGGAGAGCCTGCTCAGGGCGACACCCGGACGGGCAACGCGGCGGCGGGGATGTCCGGGCGCCGCCGCCGCAGCCGCCGCCCCTCGCCGGGGTCCAGAGCCCCGCCGGCCGGCCGGCCCGACAGCGGCGCGTTACCTGCGCCCCGTGCCCCAGCCCGCGCCGCTCCCGCGCGCCGCTCTCGCGCGCCGCCGCCGCCGCCGCCACCGCCGGGGCCCCACCGCCCTCTGCGCCCCAGTGGGTGTCGGACGCTCCCGGACCGAGCGCCAAAGCCGGCAGCCCAATCGCCATCGCTTTTATTTGGCCCCCCCTGTCCAACCAAGCGCCGCCCCGATTGGCGGGACGCGAGGCGGGCTCCCGTCCAATCACAGGGCCCGTCGGGCTCGGAGGCGCCGAGCCAGCCCCACGCAGAGACGCCCGCGGGACTCGGCCGGGCCGGGCGGGCGGCGCGTGCGCGCGGGCGCGGGCGGGCGCTGAGGGACGCGGCCGGCGAGTGGAAGCGCTGCGCCGTTTCTTTGTTCTTTATCTGAACGCACGGCGCCTCTCAGGAAGGCGGCGGGCAGGCGGGCAGGCGGGCGGGGACGCTGGGCCTCTGGAGCCCGGGCGGGGGGCCGGGGGCCGGGGGCCGCGCAGGGTGGGGTGGCGGGAACCGGCCGGAGGGCGGGACGGCGCGCTCGCGGCGTTTGGCGGGAACCGTCGCCTCCGAGTTCCCGGGCCGGAGAGGCGGGGCGGGGCCGAAAGCCAAGTTTGAACCAGTTCAAAACTCGGGGGTGGTAACGGTTTCAACTGCCGCTCTCTTTCCCCGCGCGCGGAGCCGGGGCCGGTCGGCCGGCGGGCGCGCGGGAGGCGCCACACTCGGGCGAGGAGCCGCGACCCTCCCGCGCTCCGGTGAGGCCGGCGCGCCGCCGCAGCCCAGCCGAACGTCCTCCAGGCGACTCCTGTCCGCTCGATCCCCCACGGCCCGCCGCGCTTTGACCGGTGGAGCCGGCAGTGCCCATCGCGTGGGAGACCTGGGCGACAGTGCCTTTCCGGTTACTTCGGATTTCTCATTCAACACGCCTTGTTCAGACCCTTCCAGTGCACGTGTCAACGTGAAAAATCATTCATCAGGGATGAGTGTGGTACACTTGCCCCTGGAAAATGTTAGGATAATTGCAACATTTTTCAATTATTAAAAGGTGATCTTGGAGTAAACCTGTCCCAACCCAAGGGAATAAAGAATATTCTGTTTAGGACACAATCTCCCCTTTGGCTTTATCTGTCAGTGAAGTTACAATTAGTCCGACTTTATTAGTAGGATGCAGTTATAGGGCAAAATGATCACTCATGTGAACCGGGATTCCATATTAAGAGTTCAGACAGGGTCAGCTATGAACTGTTGAGTTAAAAGCTAAAGAAATCGTTATATTTTTTAATGACTATAAATTCTTCGTTTGATGATTTAACCCATCATTTTCCGACTTTTGCTAAATCACCATCCTATTCCTCACATACATTTTGAGCCAATTCAGTATTAGAATTACATGTGGAGGGAAGCCACGGAGAAAAAAATCATGTGCTCAAATGAAAACACAATTATGAACATGCAAGAGTGCAAAAGTAGGTTATGCATCTGAGATGTAACTATAATGTAAAAATTCCATCAAACACCCAACAGTCACCAACATTTATATTCCAAGGTAAAAGGCTCCCATCTAGACTAGCAATTTACAATTGCTTTTTTAAATAGCAACTTAAACTCAAAAGTTAACTACTTATCCCTAAATTGCTTATCAAATTACTAATTTTACCTGTACTTTATATTAAATATTAAAACAATGTGGGCATTATTAAAAGAAAAGTCAAGAAAATTACATTAACAGATTCTCAGAAAGCAAATCAAAGCCATATGTAAACACATCCAGCATTGTGTGAACTGTCATATGAATTGCTAGGACATTTAGAATCAAGGCATGATGTTGGATCAAGATGCTCCCACCACCACCACCCCTCCAAAAGAAGAAATCTCAAATAAGGAAGTTTTAGTTGGACCCTGAAGAAAGCATAAGATCTAGATTGAGGAGGCAGTGAGGGCACTGGAGATGGGAATGAACATCTACTCCCAGAATAACAGCTGAGAGCTCCAACTGGGAGAGTAAGAGAGCAGATTAAGTGGGGCTGTATTAAATATAATATGTTTATACTATGATACATATTTACATTAAATAGAATATGCAGGAGGACTTGGAGCAGGAAGTAGGGACGCCAGTTGATCACAATATTATCTTAGTTCAGTGCTGACATTATTCAATTAAGTAAGACATTTTAGGTCACAGTGATGGTAGGAGAAAGGGATAATTTAAAAATATTGCCAAAGGATTTCATTCTATATGGAGGGCATACAGTGTGCTGCAACTTTATTTTGTATATTGACAGATAACAGGGATATTGGGAAGGAGTATTTTGTTTTCAATATTAAAAATAATTTTCTGAAGATTCCTCGCAGGGAAAGCAAGAAAATGGGGGGGGGGGGGGAGCAGTGTGCTGGTCACCATGGAGGCCTTAAAGAAGCAGAAAGCCAGGCTGAGCACAAGGTAAATGTGAAGGGTGAGAGTCACCAAGCTTTTTCATTTCTGTAAAAATGCTCTGATTACAGCTGTGCTCATATTGGCAGGTCATTTCGTCCTGTTAAAAACATGCACTATTTTGGTTGCAGGAAGAAACCAAAAATGGGGAGTTAAGCTCTGGAGTCGGGATGTACCTTAACCTTAGTTGAGGTCACACTCCCAGGGCCTATACTGCTGGCACACAATTTATGGGGGGCAGGGTGAGGATCCTGGGGGAACAGGAGAAGGTCAAGTGCAAAGTTAAGGCTATTAGCATCACAGAGCATTCCTTTCAACCCCATCAATGGGATTTACTTCTCACACATCTCATTTATTCACTCAGCATTCAACAAGTATTTATGGAGGGCTTTCTTGGTGAAAGACACCATTCTGGGGCTAGGAATACAATGTGAGCAAAACAGAAATTCCTGCCTTGATGAAGCTGACATTCTAGTAAAGAGAAATAAACAAACACAAAGTAAATGACAGGGCAGATGAGGTGGTGGTAAATACGGAGAAAAAATGGGGGTGAAGGGAGAGAATGTAGGGCAAATGCAACAATTTTAAAATAGTTTGGTCGGGAAAACCTCTCTTGAGAAGAGGACATTTGAAGAAACCTTGATAGACGGAATGGTGAGTGCCGTGGCCCCACGGAGTGATCCTGCCTCGTGTGCTTTGGGGAACTGGAAGGGAGAGGGAACAGGAAAGAAAGCCAAAGAGATGAGGGGCACAGACAGACATTGTAGGCCCTAGTGGACCATTGTTAGGACTTTACTTTTTACTTAAGGGAGAGGATTTTGAGCAGAAATTGATCTGAGCCTTTAAAGTAAGATCATTCCAGCTGCTGTGTGGAGAGTAGCCAGAAGTAGGACAGGGACTAGACCAGGGCAGGAAGCCAAGAAGTAACAGTGAAACCGGCAGGAAAACTATTAGATTCTGGATATATTTTGAAGGAATAGGCAATAGGTTTTGCTGACAGATTGGATATAGGATGCAAAAATGAGGTTGAAAACAAGCCTGTGAATGAACAAGTGAGTCATAATTGAGCTGGTTGCTGGGGGGAGAGGGGCAGTAGGAGCAGGTGGGGTTATGGGGATGGAGGTTTGGAGATCACAGTTTGGGTTGGCACATAGTGAGTTTGAGATACCTGTTTTCAACCAAGTAGAGATGTCAAGTCATAGCCCCCGCGGGCACAGGGGTGCACAAGCATCAGCTCCAGGGGTCCCCAACAGACCAGGTTCAGCCACTCACCACTGAAAAAATCCAAAGGTAGAGAGATGAGCAGTAGTGAAACAAGAAAAGAATTTATTTCAGTCAGGCCAGTGATGTGGGAAACAAAGGCAGAAGGAAAATCAGTAAATTTCTTTACTACCTGTAGCCTCTAGGGACTCACCTGCCTCAATGTGAGTACTTTGCTAAGGGCAGAAGGCAATCTTAGCCTGACCCCCAGGATTCTGTAAGTCTACTTTAACATAAAAATTCCTTTAGAAATCCCTAAACCCCCCCAAGATACGTGTTGGTCATCGTCCCCCAAGCATATGGCCCACTGATACACATCTGAAAGTCTCATGACTAAGGTTTTATCAGACGGTAATAAATGGCCTTTTCCCAACAATAGCTAGCCCCCTCGAGGTCCTAGAAACCTTGCTTCCAAAAGTCCTTAGAGTTTTAAGCTATCTCTAACTTCCTCGCACCTGGAGAGTATATAATGAGCCATTCTTCATGAACCTGGTACAGCTGTTTCTGTCCACGGTTTAATAAAATCACATTTTTGCACCAAAGATGTCTCAAGAATTCTTCCTTGGCCATCAGCTTTGAACCCTAACGTCTTCCCTACATAAGCCCAGCACAAGGAGGACAGTGAGTGTACTGCATCTCAAAGACTGTCTCCAAAGTGTTGAAAATACTTCTGGGTGTGGGGAGAATATGGAACAAAGGTCAGTGGGTACGGGCAGGTGGGCAGAAAAAGTATTGCCTTGGGGTCAATCATGGGTGTGGTGCTGCTGGCTCAGGGGCTAGAGGGGCTAGTTTCAGTTCCCATCAGAGGATGCTTTGCTGCAGGGTCTTGCCTGAGATAATAGATAAGCTGGAAAGAACTTAATTAGGAAGTTTGGGGTCTAAATGGAGGTAGTTAAGTCCTCTTTCAAAGTAGGTGGTAAGTTTTTGTTGGGAGAAAAACTTTTCCTGGAACAATTTGTTCCAGGTTATTAGGGCCTACACATTAATTGACAACAGATTAACAGGAGAAAAGTTTATTATGCAGGTGGGAGTTTCTGTAGAGAGAGTAACTCCCTGAACAGCTAGAGGTAAATGTTTACATAATCTTAACAAAAGGGGAGAGGAGAAAAGGGGCTTAAGGCTCCAAACGTCACAAGGTTCTGATAGGCTTATTTAAACAATTGTTTTTGGAGTGTCCCAAAGCCCAAGAGGCCCCAGGCCGGTCACCTCCCAGACTAGGTTCTTGAGAGGGAGTAGATAGCAGACTCCTAGGGCTCTGCTTTGTCAAGTACGGGAAATTCTGCTAAGTTCTCTTCAGCCTCTGCCGTAGTTCAGATATTTTCACTTTGAAGTTGTCTTTAGACCATTTCTGGTATAAAGAAGTCCTTGCATTATACAAGTGTGGAGTTAGGGGAGAGGTCATTACTAGGAATATCAGTTTAGGGATCGTCAGCTTATAAACAGCATTCAAAAACCAAGGAAATGGGCGCCTGGGTGGCTCAGTGGGTTAAAGCCTCTGCTTTCGGCTCAGGTCATGATCTCAGGGTCCTGGGATCGAGGCCCGCATCGGGCTCTCTGCTAGGCAGGGAGCCTGCTTTCCACTCTCTCTCTGCCTGCCTCTCTGCCTACTTGTGATCTCTCTCTCTGTCAAATAAATAAATAAAATCTTTTAAAAAAAAAAAACAAAAAAAAACAAAAACAAGGAAATGCATGTAGATAGAAAAGAAGTTCATGGTACACCAATGTGGAAAGGAGACCATGAAGGCAGAGGGAGTAAGTTGTGAAGGCAGGAAAGAGGGTATCCTGTAAGTCAAAGGAAATTGTGTTTCAAGGAGGAGCATGAATAATATGCTGCTAACAGGTCAGGGTCGTTGTCTGAGACTTGGTTCTTGGGTGATGTGATCTGAAGGTCATAGTGACCTTGATGAGAGGTTCAGTGGATGGTTGGAAGGGATTCCAGAGTGAATGAGAGAAGATTGGAGACAGCAGTTACAAATAACTCTCAAGGATTATGCTAAAAAGAAAAGGAGAGAAAATACAGCTGGAAGAATAAGTGGAATCAAGAGAAAGTTCTTAAGATCTTTAAGAGAAAGAACATTCCATGCTGGTATTCTGATGAAAGAGCTAGTGGAGATGGGAAAATTGATGATTCAGGAAAGAAAGAATATGGCTGGAGGAGCATCCTTGAGTGTGTTCCTGGACCTTGAACAGGTGAAGAGGGGTGGGTCCCACAGCCTGAGTGGAGGGCTGGGCCTTTGTCAGGAGCATGAACAGGAAAGTGTGTGGACACAAGGCAGGTAGGTACATAGGGAGATTGGATTTTTACATGTAATTGCAACTGAAACCCACAGGTGATTGAGAATTGGTAGCTGAGAATGGGGACGCAGTCTGTTTAGGTGAAAAATTATATTGTGACATTGCATAACAAAAACAACTGATGACTTTGGTTTTAAGCATATAGAGTACAGGGCAAAAGTAAAAAATGTAAAAGTTTTGGGAGGACAAATGGAAAGCCATGGAATATAAATTTGGGTAAGAGATGTGAGCTGGTCAACAGAGGAGTGTCAGCTGAAGGTCTGAGGAGTCGCCTAAAGAACAAGAATGGCATTACCCTGCAGGGGGGAACACAGCCCAGGCTGGGCAGGGGAAGATGAGGCATATAGAGAAATCAAAATTTTAAAAAAAATTGTAAGATAATTTGATGATTTAAATTAGCCTGACCCTTTTAAGAATAAGGTGGAAATAGTCACCTCCAAAAAGCCAAAGGGAGGTGTGATAAGTAACCTCAAAAACACTCCCAATCATCACTGTGCCCTGATACTTACCATCTGTGCAATCCATGAGTGTGGGCAAGAGGGTAACCTCCTCTATCCAATAGAATATGGCCAGAAGAGTGATGGAGCCTCTTGTCTCAAACTAGGACCGGCTCTCACCTCGTTTTTCCTCTTTTTCTCTCTCTCTCTCTCTCTCCATGTCTCTCTCATGTCTTCTGGATAAAATAAGCTGTCACATCTGTTTTACCTCGTACTTCCATCACCCTAAATTCCAGCCATTTTGCACTACTCACTTTTCTGAACACAAATTCAGCTAAACTGATCAAGACGTTACCATTTCAAGGCTTTTAAAGAGAAATTTGAAATTTAAAATAAAAAACAATTTAAAAAAATAAAGATAAATTTGATCAAGTCATATGAATAGATTATAACAGATTTAATGATTATAACAAGATTAACTATATAAAGATTAATTAATTATGAAGTTAGCAAGGTCACTGAATACAAAGCTAGTTTACAAAAAATCAGTTCTGTATGCCAGCAACAAATAAAAAAGGAAATGAAACGTTTAAAGTGAAATCATTTAGGGGGACACGTAGGTGGCTCAGTTGGTTAAAAGTCCGCCTTTGGCTCAGGTCATGACCCCAGGGTCCTGGGATGGAGCCCTGTGTTGGGCTCCTTGCTCAGCAGGGAGTCTACTTGGGATTCTCTCTCTCCCTTGCCCTCTGCCCCCACCCCAGCTCCTGCTCTCCCTCTCTCTCCTTCAAATAAATAAAATCTTTTTTTAAAAAAGTGAAATTATTTACCTTTTGAAAGCCATCAAATACTTAGTAATGAACCTGATGAAAAATAAATATGTAAGACCTGTATACTGAATATTATAAAACAATATTGAGGAAAACTAAAAGGAGATAAGTAAGTGGAGAAAATATTATTTTTATGGCTTAAAAAATGCATAGATATGGGGCACCTGGGTGGCTCAGTCATTAGGCATCTGCCTTCAGCTCGGGTCATGATCCCTGGGTCCTGGGATCCAGCCTGCATCAGGCATCGGACTCCCTGCTCGGTGGGAAGCCTGCTTCTCCCTCTCCCACTTCCCCAGCTTGTGTTCCCTTTCTAGCTGTGTTTCTCTCTGTCAAATAAACAAAATCTTTTTAAAAAAAAATGTATAGATTCAACACAATGCCAATCAAAATCCCAGCAGGGTTTACCAATATGTGTGTGTGTGCATATGTGTGTGCATGTGTGTCAGTTAGCAAATTGATTCTAAAATATACGTGCAACACAAAAGACCAAGAAGAGCCAAGACAATCGTGACGAAGAAGATGGAAGGCAGCACTACCAGATATCAAACCGAGCTTTTTAAAAGTGATACTAATTAAGACCATGATACTGGCGCAAACATGGACAAATAGGACAATAGGGGACAGTCCAGCCACAGATGCACACTAGGTGGCTACCTGATTGATGACAGAGTGAACCTGGCAATGCAGTGGGGAAAGGACAGTCCTCGCAATAATCAGTACTAGATATCGTTTCAGGGAAAAAAAATCTTGGCCTCTACCTCACACCAGATGGGTTACTGATCTAAATGTATAAGAAAACATAGAGAAACATCTTTATGATCTTGGAGTAGGCAAAAAGTGCTTAAGCAAAACACAAAAAGTATTCACCAGAGGAGGAAATAATACATTGAACTAAATTGAAATTAGGAACTTCTATTCTTCAAAAGACACCATGAAACACTGCAAAGGCAGGCCAAAGATTAGAAGAAATCCACTCTACTCCTATCTGACCAAAGAATGATCATCATATGAAAAGCTTCCACAAAACAACTTCTAAAAAAGCCAAAATATTAGGAAGTGACCAAAAAAACACCAACAACACCTTAAATGGGCACCCAAAAACACTAGATACACAGAATTCCAATAAACATATAAAAAGGTACTAAATTTCACTAGTTATCCAAGAAATGCAAATAAAACTGTAATATAAAAAATACCACTACATACCTACTAAAATGGCTAAAACAAACAAACAAAAAAATACAGAAGATATCAAGTGTTGGCAAAGATGTGGAGCGACCAAAATGCTTATTATACTGCAAACAGGAGAGTTGGTTCACAAACTAGACCCTGTACTCAGAGGGCAGGGAGAGACCAAAGAAAGAAGCAGTACAGTCCTAACTGGTGGGTGGTAGGTCTAAAAAACAAGGGAATTTACATACAAGGCTCGTCTTGAATGGCCATAGATCTCTGCATGCATTTGCCAAAATCTTAAAAGTTCATATAGAGGGTTTCATGGGGTTCAGCACCTGTGCTGTCCAGATGATCTTCATAACAACCTACTCTCTCAAGGCTGCATCCTCAGAACAGTTCCTACCGTGGGAACGATGGGCGGAGCATCAAAGCCAAAGATGGGGGGGAAGGATGGAGGAACCTCCAACTGCCCAAGCCCACCTCTCAAGTCAACCACAGTCACGTTCTCTTGATTACCTCCTCCAAGAAGGAGTAAAAATTGGTATAACCACTTTGGAAGAATGAGAAAAGGAAAACTTGAACAAATATTGAGTACTTTATAACCTAGCAATTCTTCTAGGTGTAGACGTACACGTGTTTGGACATAGGTAGGTATGTGTGCGTATTTACCGAAAGACACATTCCCCAATATTCTTAAGAGTGCTATTCCTAATGGCCACAAACTGGAAACTATCCAAATGACCACCAATAGTAGAATAAATAAATTGTGGTAAATTTACATAATAGGATGTCCTACAATAATGCAAATGAACAGTCTACAGCTACCTGCAACAATATGAATAAATATGATCAAAATAATATCTAGTGAAAGAGATAAGAAAGAGTATGTATCATGATTTTGTTTATTTAAAGCTCCTTAGCAGGCAAAACTTATCTATGATGTTAGAAATCAGAACAATTGGTTATCCTTGGCAAGGTTAGAGACCAGAGAGAACAGAGTTTCTATTCTGGGGTGCTGGTTAAACAAGTTCATTCCCCTTATGAAAACTCATTTAAGCCATTTCTATTTCAATGTTATACTTCAACACTAAATTAAAAAAAAAAATTTTTTTTTAAAAGACCAGGGAGAAGAGAAAGAACCAGAAAGACTGAAACAGCAAACCATGAAGAAGGAAGAAAACCAGAGTGTAATGCCCCAAAAGTCATTTGAAAGTAGTTCATCAAGGACGCCTGGGTGGTTCAGTAGGCTGAGCATCCGCCTTCTGCTTGGGTCATGATCTCAAGGTCCTGGGATTGAGTCCAGGCTCCCTGCTCAGTGGGGAGTCTGCTTCTCCGTCTGCCTCTTCCCCCTGCTCATGCTCACTCATGGACACACTCTCTCTCCTTCTCAAATAAATAAATTTTAAAATCTTTAAAAGAAAACAATTCATCGGGCGCCTGGGTGGCTCAGTGGGTTGGGGCCTCTGCCTTCGGCTCGGGACATGGTCTCGGGGTCCTGGGATCGAGGCCCGCGTCGGGCTCTCTGCTCGGCCGGGAGCCTGCTTCTTCCTCTCTCTCTGCCTGCCTCTCTGCCTACTTGTGATCTCTCTGTGTCAAATAAATAAATAAAATCTTTAAAA
>PITA01007972.1:0-58873 GCA_004023965.1 Spilogale gracilis
AGGGTATGGAAAGCCATTTCTCTGCATTAGATCAAGTGACAAAGCAAAGTTACACATCTTTTTATCTGGATCAAAGGCAAAAAGAGAAATACCTTAGCTGTTACTTAAAATTCCTAGGCCAGCACCGAAGGCTCTCCACACTGTGGTTCCACAGGGACCAGACAGGGCAGGGCCAGCTACAACCTGCTCAAAGTTCTGTTTACTGCCTGGGGCTCTCCTGGAACCGGGTCTCCCAGAATAAAGGGTCACATCCTCTCTCCCCGGGACCACACTACTTGACCTGCAATAAAGTTATCAAGATGCGAGGACAGGAGAACCAGAAATTCTCTTCTTTGTCACGCTTGAGGCAAAGGCAACACCCTTATTTTATTGAGGGGAAACTGAGGCCCAGGGAAGGGTACTTAACCACCCACACTTATGTGGTAGGAACAGAGCTAGGGTCAGAATATCTACTTGGATACGGCAGGAAAGCAAACTATTTGGAAAAAAACCACAGCACTTTACTGAGATAAAATTCACATACTGCAACATTCACCCATTTAATGTGTATGACTCAACACTTTTTAGTATATTCATGAAGCTGTGCTATCATCACCACAATCTAATTTTAAAATATTTTATTACAATCAAAAGAAAACTCCATAGCCACTTGTCATGCCCCTCACAGCAGGCCCACCTTGACCCCTAGCCCTGGCAACCACTTCTTTGCTGTTGCTGTAGACTGGTCTATCCTGGATATTTCATATAAATAGAATCAAGCAATATTTGGTCGTTCAATATGAGGAAACCATTTTTAAGACCTTTTTTTTTTTTTTTTTTTTTTTTTAAGTAGGCTCTATACTCAGCCCAGTGCTCAGTGTGGGCCTTGAACTCATGACCCTGAGATCAAGACCTGAGCTGTGATCAAGAGCTGATGCTTAACCGACTAAGCCACCCAGGTGCCCCTAAATAACAGGCTTCATTCAGAGATACTGTCAAATACTGTAGCCACGAGCCACATGTGGCCACTAACTTCATTAAAACTGAATACATTGAAATTTCAGGTTCTCATTCTCACTGGCCACATTGGAGTGTTTTATAGCCCCATGTAGTTAGGGGCTAGCATATCAGCTCACATATAGGCTATTGCCACCACTGAAGAAAGGGTGATTAGACAGTGCTTACCTAAAGGATACAGAGGCATATGTAATTAACTATAGACTTGCTCTCTGGGAAATGTGTGACCCTCCAGGCGTTGGGGAGCTACCCTCTCAGACGGGAGAGTGACAGAAAGAACAGCTTAAAGGAGAAGGGAGGGGTGCCTGGGTGGCTCAGTTGGTAAAGTATCTGCCTTCCACTCAGGTCAGGATCCCCGAGTCCTGGAATCGAGCCCCATGTTGGGCTCCCAGCTCAGTGGGAGTCTGCTTCTCCCTCTCCCTCTGCCCTTCCCCTCCGAGACTCGTGCTCCCTCTCTCTTGTAAAGTCTTAAAAAAAAAGAAGAAGAAGGAGAAAGGAGAGAGCAGTGGGCCAAGAAGAGCCAACTCCCTCTTCCCACCCTTCCTACCCCCACCTCAGTGTGACTCCCAGTGCCCGGAGAGCTCCTGCCACCCAGACACCGACCTGAAAAGCTCTCTGTTTAGTTAAACTCATCCAAAAGGCAGATATGCCAAAGCCTTTGGAAGCACTTCAAGGAATCTAGCTTCAACCTCAGCTGTTTGATGATTTCTGAAGCATTTCATGCCAGAGGGTGATGTGAGGTTCTCCTTAATGAGACTGAACAGTCCTAGTCAGTTTCCGGGCAGCAGTGGCTGCTTGGGTCACCCAGACATGACCATTAAGGCTGACCAATACCCCAAGGCCAGAGCCATGGCATCTTGATATCCTCCCACAGAAGGGAGCTCAGAAACGGACACACTCAGGGTTGGCACTCCACCCTTTTCCTTGGACTGTTCATTAGTTCAGCTACAATGGCTTTCATTTTATTGTCCAAAGATGCTCCAGCCACTCCCCCAGGAGTGGGTGCCATGTTACTTTAAACTCTGGGTTTGGATGCATTAAGACCAGAGAACACAGACTGAAGGATGATAGACAAACAAAAGGAAAAACACAATGACGTTCAGGAAAAAAAAAATCTCTACTAATCAAAGGGGCTTTTGTTCCAAAACACTGCAAAAACCATCAATCACGACCTCTTACATTGCTTTAGGAGTATAATTAAATTGGCTAATATCCTTTTGTTTAAAAATACCCTTTTGTTCAAAACCTTGCTGAAAGATGTATCTTCTTTCTTCTACTCTGGTAACCAATTTATGGAAAATAAAAATGGCAACCTAACAAATGCTTCTTCCAGTTTGTTTTCTTGTCTAAATCAATAATTTATCCCAATGAGTGGATGTGGGGGAATTTCAACAATCAATAGATTACCCATTTCTAAGATAACCATGCTATGAAAAGTGTTCATTTGCTAGAAGCTGTTCTCTTAGTGAGGGTCACTCTGGGTTTCTTGGTCCCTTTGTTTTCAAAAAAATCCTTCACCATAGTTTATCCATGAAAGACATAGCTAAGCAAGAGTGGTTATATGGGCACGTTAGAGTTTTGATCTGAAGCAAAAGACCAGGAGTAGAGAACGGGCTCCTTGAGGTTCTGCGTCCAGCTGCTGTGGTTACTCTGCCCGTAAGAAGTCAGTTTAGACTGTGTACACGCATGAATTAATTCATGCAGTCGATATACAGGACACACATAATTCAGGGGTTTCCTCCCATATGCCGTACCTTGTGTAATCCTCACAGTAACCGTATGAGGGTTGGTGCTAACTTTACTTCTATTTTAGAGCCAAGGAACTCGAAGTTCAGAGATGTTCAAGTCATACCATTGAAGTCACATGGCCATCAAGTGGAATTGCTGGGACCCCTGGTGTCCCGAACCCCTTCCTCACACAATTTGCACCAATCAGCACAAAACAGAAAAAAGCAGAGGAGCGTGGGTATTTGAAGGCTAAGGACCCCAAAGACCTGAGAACAGGCTGAAGAGAGCTAGTCCCATCCTGCGGGATGCTACTGTCGCAAGCAGTTCCTAGCTTGGCCAGAGGGGGCCTCAGAGAGCAATGAGTAGCCCCTGCTATTCAGAGACCTTCTATGGGGCTGGAGTAAGCAAGGATTCTTCAGCCACTGTACCCACTGAGACCTGGCAGAGCTGCAGACCCCCATACTTGTAGGAAATGACAAGTGTGTCTTGGCTTATCTCTTATGAGCTCAGAGTATGAGTCTCATTTTCATGGCATTCCATGAAAACAGACTATTACCCTGGCAAGTAAAATCAACCCATCACTAACACACATGCACTGGGTCCCACTTATTTATTGTGGTAGGCTGATGGCCAACACTGGCCGAGTGTCTGCCGCCCTGGGATCACATACACTCTGCAATGTGGCTCTGAGTACCTGCTGAGCCATGTGACTTGATCTGGCCAACAGAGCACAGCAGAAGAGAACCAATATCCCTTTCCAGAGCTTAGCCTTCAAAAGGCTGTGCTCTTAGCCCTCTATCTATCTCAGAACTCATCCACCATGAGGACAGCCTGCCCTCACCTGGAGGATCAAAGATAAGGTAGAGAAGCGGGAACATCTCTGCTGAGGGCATTACAGACTAGCCGGCATCCAGCCGACACCCAGATGACCGCAGATGCATGAGCCAACCCAACTGAGATCACCCAAGCTCGGCACATCTCAGCTGAACTGTCCCATCAACTTGTAGGCTTGCGTATACATGGCTATTATTTGAAGCCATAATTTTTAGAGACCGGGGCGGTAGGGGTCAACAAGTCACAAACCGCTTCATCGACTTTCTCAAGTCCAGAAGATCCAGAAAAAGGGTAGCTCCCACAAGTCTCACTATTATTTAGGATTTCCTGGGCAGTAACAGGTCTGAAGCACTTCTGGGAGAAACAGTCACTACTTCTGATTGGAGGGTGGGTAAACCACAATCGCTCAGAACGTGGCTAAAAGGACACAAGCTTGGTGTTAGGTGATCTGGGCAGGAATCCCCACCCCAGGAATCCCCACCCCAGCACATAGGTGGAAAAGTCACTCTCCTGCATAGGAGCTCACTGGTATGGACTCCAGAGTGGATAAATTTCATATGAAGTCAGGTGATCCTGGTCCCCTAAGGAGTGTATTACCAAAGGGCCAGAACCGCATATGTATGTGAAGAATGCAACAGAATGCACATCTCTGGTGCACAGAAATCTTTACAAGCGAGGCCCAGTTTCTTCCCTATAAGGTCTAAACAATTCCTCTCTTCTACAGGCTGTCCCCTGCCTTTCCTTGATGAATGCTGCCCCCTACAGCATGTATGTAAAACAGATTTTTAGAAATAATTCTGCCCTAAGATATTTATATCTGGCTCTTCTCAGGGGAGGACAAGGAAATGAATCCAAGTGTTAAATGGCTGAAACCACCCATGAACAATAACTTGTCATCAAGGAGCCATGACTGCTTTTACCTGGGCAGAAATCCTTGCCAGCGGCCTCCCTGATGGCCTCAGAGTGTGAGCTGGGCAACTTCTAGACCACTTATCTGAAGTGTGGGGAGAAATCGTCCCCAACTACGAGAATGGAGGAAGGGAAGTCGTCACAAACTGTACACAGGCCATTATCTACACAAAATGCCACTTTTGCACAGAGGTGAACCCTAGGATGAAAGCAGCACCATCCCGAACAAGGCGCATTTTTGGAATGCATGAATACCTTCAAAGGAACCAGTCCAAAGGAGAGTCTCTGGGAACTCTAATCACCTATGAGGGATAGGTGCCATTACCAGGCCTCTCCAGAACCCCGTAAAACCATACCAACTCTACCCTTTGCCTAGGATAATCAAATCCTCTATCTGCAAGGAATTTTAGAGGCTATTTATCCCAGTCTACCTGCTAATATAGGAAACCCCACCTTTAGTAACTTCCGGGAGTGATGACCTAGCCTCTGTTTCTATTCCTGTGAGGTCAGGAAACTCCCTACTCCCACGAGGCCCTGTTCAACTGCGGGAAAGCAAATGTGAGTAAGTTCTTTTTTAAAATATGCCGGGAAAGTTAGAGTCCCTGTAATTTTTTTTTAGTTCTTCTCTCTGTCACCAGAGGGGAGGGGAAAAAAAAATCCTGGCCCAAGATAGAGACTTTCATTTCTAAAGGGAAACTAATCTCTGCCTATAAAACTGTTTCCTAAAACATCCTTTGTTTCCAACCACTGTGTGAGACAGAGTGGGTGTTCTCTGCACAGCGGACCCCTGAAGACTTCATCTTAGGGTCACACCCTGATGAACTTCATCTCAGCCATACTGGCCTCATCTTTCCTTTATGCTTCTTCATAGCATCTAGTATTCTCCTTAAAAGCAGTTAACACAAAAGATCATGAGATTTTTTTTGTGGTTTAACGTCAGTTTCTGCCACCAGACTCTAAGCTCTGTGAGGGCAAAGATGATCCATTTTTTTCATTTTTGAGTGTTTAGTGACTAGCATGATGCTGGAGATATAGAAGGCATCCAACAATGTGCTAAATAAATGAAATATTGAGTTCCAAGTATATGAACGCATAATAAGGGGGCAGACTCACATACTCCATACTGTATGGTCTAGTTGGAATGATTAAAAAGAAAGCCAAATCTAGCAGAATTTGTCTTGCAGCAAAAATCAACCAGTGCCTTCATAGGTCCGTATCTCAGGACTAAACTGGATTCTTATATCCACCAGCTGGTGGCTGCTGAAGGGAGAGGGTGGACGGCCCTGCGGAGATAATTTTTGCTTGGGCCTGCTGTCATTGTTCACCACGCTGCATGAACCTGATCACGCCCACAACATGGGTTTTCTTCCATCCACATTCTCTTGGACTGAGGAAACACATGTGGGGAGACCCTGTCTGGAAGAGAACATCTGGACAATCTGAAGTCATTTATTATCCTCCCAGCAGAGTGCCCTGAGCGTGCCAGGCTGGAACCCTGGCTACCGGAGACGCCATATACACAATGTGGGCAGTAGGGGGCAGCAGAGACCCAGTATCTGTACTGTTCTGAGCCAAAGTTTTGTTTTTTTTTTAAACAGCTTTACACACAAATTATTGTAAGTCACCAATTCTCCACTTCGTTTAACATTTCATAAAAATGCTGTGATTCTCTCATTTTGAAAAAGGCAAAAGAGAGCATTAGGTGTTGAAGGGCTTTCTTTACTTTTGCTCTTAGGACGGAAGTAGGCCAGGCCACAGATTGATATCAGCCCCTAGTTTCTGTGGAATATCCAAAGAGTTTGGGAAGCCTTGCTAATCACATGAATCAGCATGGCTGCAGCTAAGAATTCATGACAGGCGCTCCTAGGACACTAAGAATGTAAACTGTGACCGCAGTGCCTTGGCACAAGCCACTCGGAACACGAATGTTAACCCCACCCGAAGCCTGCTGATGGCTTGTGCGTCCCTCTTATCATGATGTGGCTATCTCGTGACTGTTCTCTTGGAAACAAATATTCTCCACGGGACCCCCCCTCATTTGCCATTCTCATCAAGAGAAGACAGGTTCCCTGGTGTGTGTGTTATGGGCGTAATCTGACGAAATACACACTGACAGAATGGTGAAGGCAGGCTACAGTGGAGAGACAGGCCATCTTATCCATTAGGTTTTTAAGCCTGACAATGCCAAGTCCTCAACACAGAGGAGCCACGCACGCACAGGCAACGCCCTGTTGTCAAGTTCTATTGTGCAGGAGCTCTCCCCTTGTTCTGACCAGCATTCGGGGCTCGTGAACTCGTGCAGAACAGCACTGGCTGCATGCACTGTGCATATGGGCCATATGTGCTCAGAGGAAAGGTCATCCCATTTACCCGAAAATGTGTGTATCTTCTGCACTAATAGACTCTGTCAAATACTTCACTTAAATATTTAAGAAAAAATTTACATGAATGACAACTAAGCCTGGACCACAGATGACACCTGGGTAAAAACGATAAGAGCCCCCAGAAACATAAATACTTCCACCTACCAATGATCCTTGAAATTAGATTGAATTCATGTACGTGTGACACTTTCCACAAAGCAGATGGAAGCCAAGGAAACGCTGAGATTTATCCTCTGAAGATTGGATGAGCATCAACGAGGCGTTTTCTATTCCTGACACAAACCAATCAAGCAGATACTTCACCTTCCAAAATGGTTTTTCTCTCTCCTCTTCTCTATTCCTTCTCCCTCTTAAAAAAGCCAGGGCTGTTGTATTTTGGAAACAGGATATACGGCAGAGCCATAGCTCCCACATGGGCTTTGAAACACATCCAGATGTAGAGGAAAGCAAACAGGGTTCTGTCCTTCTTACTCCTCTATGTGAGAAAGGTGGTCTTAGCACTAAAGGTTTTTCGTTTCCCACATGAGAAGGACTGATTCATCTCCTCCTCTGAAAGCTCTTGTGAATTACATAGTAGATCAAGAAAACGGCTCCCAAAGGTAGCCAGAGGATGGTGTCACATACCATTTCCTTCACCTTCATGTCCGACTTTAATGTAAAGCTACAGGTTAAGGACAACAGCTAGGATGGAGTATGACTGGGAAGCTTTCCTAGCGTTCATCCTTGCTCTGACTAGGATAGCACTCTTATTAAAAAAAAAAAAGAGATAGCATTCTTATAAAGTAACATCAGGCTCTTCAAGTGCTGAGCAGAGAAAGAGCCAGAAGGTGATTCTCCACTCAGATCAAGGGTGAGCTGACTTTCTCCCTCAAGCACCTCCCTGCATTGCATTACCTCTGCTACCATACCTAGACCCCATAGGTATGCTCCCTTTTTCATATCTCCAGGCTAAATATGAGATAAAAATCCTTTTCCTTGTTTCCTATTCATTCCATTGAAATGAAGTAATATTGAAATTAAAAAAAATTACAATAAGAAGGGAACCTGGGTGGTTAAGTGTTTCACCCTTAATTTCAGCCAGGTTGTGATCTCAGGGTAGTGAGATGGATCCCTATGTCGGGCTGGGCTCTGGGCCCTCCCTCTGCCCCGCCCCTTCCCCAACTCTCTCTAAAAAAAAAAAAAAAAAAAAAAGTTACAAGAAGAATTTCACTGAAGATTAGTGAGGCAACAGAATGAACCCAAAAGAAGACACAAAGACCTACAGAAGCAGGGAAGTCTACACAGTATGAGTTAATGGCTCTAAGAATAATTTTAAATATAAGTATAACAAAACCCACATGCAAGTCTAAATTTCCCATTTACTGAGCTCCTGCTGTATGTCAGGCATCAGTCTGGGTATCTCACTGCATTAACTCCACTCCCCATAACAGCACACTCCAAAGTGGTTGCTGAGAACGGAAGGACACCTGGAAGGCAGCATGCCTCTCAAGGGTGACCCAGAAGGCCTCCTAGGAAAGGAGTTCTCTGACTTCAGTGCTTGACGTATACCAGGGGTGCAAAATGTAGATTTCTAGGCTCTCATTCAGAAGTCTGACTTAGAAGGACTAGGTTTATCAAGACTCAGGATTTGTGTTTCTAGCAATTACTGCAAGGATGTTGGTGTCCATCGTCACACCTTGAGAAACAACAGCCCAGAGTCTTGTCCAGCCCAGTGACTGTCCCACCAGATCGTGGGACCTAAGGTGCACGCCTTAGACCAAACAGAGACCACAGAGCTGTCCCCTCTTGGGTTGTACAAGGGCAGTTTCAGACACTGTGTCGGAGTGGAACAATGTCACGGTTGAGGCGTTATCTGGGAGACTCGAAACCATGTGGTTTAGGGCTTCTCACCTGTTCAATTAGACAATGTCAATACTTTGCTTAGAACAAAAGGAAACTGGTGTGAAATGAAAACTAAAAAAATGAAGCTGGCTTTCTGCAGAAGCCATGAAGCTCCACCTGCCAACTTGGGAAAGAGTGCCATTAACAGACAGCAAACCAACTGACCAAACGACATTTAGGAAAATCAGAACTTGGCAGTGTTTTTCACACGGTGCAAATGAAACCCACAATGTCAATCTGCTCGTCATCAGGAAACAGCAATTCATAATATTCCATAGTGATGTCTACGTTCAACAGGGATAACAAGGCAGAACAAACGAATTATGCTAATCAAAAAATCAGAGAGAATGCTTCAAGTCTGACTCTACCATCATCTGGGCTACGGCAGCATGATGCTACCTTACAGATAAAGAAACTGAGTGTCTGAGAGGTAAGCTGACCTACTGTTGGAAAAAGATTAACAAAATCTTTTCCCCTTCTGCAGGAGAATTTAGCCTTTTGTTAACCTTGTGACTCTGTTCCCCTGGAAACTCGATAAAGATAGAATGTCAGCTATGTGACTAAGCAACACTGCTCATGGTAAGAACGACCCTTGAGAGTTAAACCACCTCTGGATCGGGAAGAGCCACAAATGAAGTATAAATACCTCTTGGGGGACACCATCATTCTGGGTTTCTCCAAGTGCTGACTACTAAATCAGACCTAATCCTTGCGGGAACCCTAGAAGTTATGCATGTGGTGCTTTTACAAAAGATACAGGTTCTCCAGGGGCATGTGCTTTTAATTACCCCGACTCTTGCACCTGCTGTGTGTGAGTCTTACATCCTGGTACCTGAGTGGTCCCTTAAGTGGGAGGGGCAGCCACAGCACCTGGATGGTTACGTGGACTGAGGTAAGCAATACCATTCCTAGGGAAGAGAAACATTTCACTGCCCTGCCAGCCACCTGCAATTCCCGTCTATACCCTGAGCAGGACAGTGCCAAATGTGGCTGATGATGGTGCTCTGAAGAGGACACTGAGCAGGTGCCCCGGTGAGCCCTGCACTTGCCCAAAAAGCCACACTCATGGGAAGTAGCAAGGCCAGAACTCAAACACAATTGTCTGCTTCGATGTAAACACTTCCTCTTTAATTGTCAGGGCCTCAACATTTCCTCCCCGGGGAACTATATTCTGGCCCAGGAGACCAGTACATCTTCGCAAACACTTGCTATGCTGGTTTTTTTTTTTTTTTTCCTTCTAGTGCCATGTGTGAGATCCCTAAGTTTGGTTGCTTTTAATTCAACCTGTCTGCCTGGTCTCAATGGCAGATCTAACAGTTCACTGAATTCCATTTCCAGATGATCCCCCAGAGACTTCTATTTAAATCCAGTGATACCTTCTTGGTTCAAATCTTTAAGCTGCCTTTTTAAGCCCTCAGACAATTATGGCTTCTGCTTGGAGGCTCAAGGCAACCTCATGGCCAATTCCCAAACAGAGATGATTCCCACCCACTGAGCACAGATAGGCACCCGAGCTGTCCTTGGCTGGAGATAACAACTCTGGAATGGCAGGGGTCTCCGGATGGCCAAGGGAGGCCCTATCCCGCTGCTGAACTGATCTTGTAGAAATGTGCCCTCTCTAGGTCCTCCACAGGACATGGGTTAACATAGTGACCCCAACAGATGTCCCGTCAGATTAACACCTAGACCCAAACAGTAGGATGAGTTGATCCTTCCCAGCCTTCCCCTCTTTCTCTCCATGAAAACCTGGAGCTGAACATCACTGCAAAGCTATCACTCCTTTAAGGCCTCCTGGCGCCTTCCTGGCTAAGTCCACCTCTTTCCTCATGACTTGCAGCGTATCTCTCTTCTAGGACTTGTGAGCGCCGCCCCTCTCCTGAGGCTGACAGCCCGGGAGAGCAGAGGCCGTGTCACAGTCCCCTCAGTCATGACCACAAGACCTAAGGAGTCTGACAAGATGAACAAATAAGAAAAACAACCGGGGAACAGGGGTACCCAACCATATTCTTCTCTGTGTGACTCAGACCACTGAATTAATCCCATCTCATCTGTAATTTTAGGTCAGAATCCTGGTTAATGATGGGCCATGGGCAACTTCCTCACGGTTACCTCTCCCAATTGTTAACTCAGATAAACAACTTGCTTCGCCAACTGTAAAGTGACAAGTTTACAGAGACTCTAAATCAATGGCTCAGATGTTACTCAGAACAGGACACAGTGCTGAAGGCTGTAGAATTCTGTCTCCACCCATGTCTGGCCCCTCTATCAACCCATGACAGGCCGGCGTGAACAAGAGGAAGAAAAATGACACAGGATGAAGACCAGGTGAGGGAAACTCAGAAAGCACTGGTGGGGCTTCCACTAGATAAGGCCAAAGGGCCAGGGAAAACAAGAATTCACACCTCACAATGACTTGGTGATGGACAACCTCAGAACCACTTTACAGAAGGGGAAACTGAGGCCTGGAGAACTTAAGTGTCTTGAGTGAGGTCACGTTGGTTGGCAGACAGCCTGCTCTCAAACCAAGTGCTTTCTGTACTCGGCCAAGGTCACTAGTTGCAACTCGTGGCAAAGCATCAGTAAAAAGGGCCAGTTTTTAAGCAAAGGATCTTGTTCTTTCAGCTTCTTTAAGTAATTTGCTTCATTTCAAAGACAGAGTATTTTTTGCCCAAGAGAGTGAAAACAGAAGTGGTGTCAAGTGTGTAGGGAAACTAGCCTTTCACCCATCATTGATGGGAACAGACATAGGCATAACCTTCCGAAAGCAGAATGTGGCAATGTTAAAACAGCTGTAACACGTGTATACCCTTTACGCAGCGATTCCACTGAAATGGTGTATACATACAAAAAAGACATGAGGATGTTAATGTCAGTACTATTTATAATATCAAAAAATTAGAAGCAACCAAAATGAAAGTTGTTAAAGATATTAAAGTACAAATTCATGTTAACGAAGTACTCCACAACTATTATAAAGAGAAAAAAAGGGTGCCTGGGTGGCTCAGTGGGTTAAAGCCTCTGCCTTCGGCTCAGGTCCTGGTCTCAGGGTCCTGGGATGGAGGCCCACATCGGGCTCTCTGCTCAGCGGGGAGCTTGTTTACTCCTCCTCCCCTCTGCCTGCCTCTCTGACTACTTGTGATCTCTCTGTGAAATAAATAAATAAAAATCTTAAAAAAGAGAGAGAAAAAAACTATAAAAGGCTGGCTATGATTTATTTTATTTAGGAGATTTTAAGTCCATAGACAGAGCTCCTATAAGAATTAAATTATTCCTTATAAAGCCCTTATAGTAGTACTCAGCAAACACTAAACATTAGGAAAAATTTATCAAAATGTGATGGTATATTCATAAAGAAAAAATGGAAGAATATAAACTAAGTAATAAAAAGTGCCTAATCCCGAGAGGCAAAGATTATGTAGAGTTCCCTTTCTTTCAACACATCTTTGTTGTTTGACTTTTTTTTTACAGTGAGATTTGTATCATGAAAATATTAATAAAGATACGCTTTCTCCAAGATGAAGAAAAGCCTATCACTCAAGAGAGAATACCTTCCATCCTTCCATTTGCCTGGAATTCAGTTTAAGAATACCAAATATTTCCATCCAGTGGAAAAAAAGACAGTCTCTTCAATAAATGGTGCCAGGAAAATTGGACAGCTATGTATAGAAGAATGAAACTCAACCATTCTCTTACACCACACACAAAGATAAACTTGAAATGGATGAAAGACCTCAATGTGAGGCAGGAATCCATCAAAATCCTAGAGGGGAACATAGGCAGTAAGCTCTTTGACATCAGCCACAGCAACTTCTTTCAAGACACGTCTCCAAAGGCAAAGGAGACAAAAGTGAAAATGAACTTTTGGGACTTCGTCAAAATAAAAATCTTCTGCACAGCAAAAGAAACAGTCAACAAAACAAAGAGGGAACCCACGAAACGGGAGAAGATATTCGCAAATGACACTACAGACAAAGGGCTGATATCTAAGATCTATAGAGAACTCCTCAAACTCAACAACCAAAAAAGACATGATCACATCAAAAATGGGCAGGAGACATGAACAGATACTTCTCCATGGAAGACATACAAATGGCTAACAGACACATGAAAAAATGTTCATCATCATTAGCTGTCAGGGAAATTCAAATCAAAACCACATTGAGATACCCCCTTACACCAGTCAGAATGGTCAACATTAACAGGACAGGAAACAACGAGTGTTGGAGAGGCTGCGGAGAAAGGGGAACTCTCTTACACTGTTGGTGGGAATGCAAGCTGGTGCAGCCGCTTTGGGAAACAGTGTGGAGATTCCTTAAGAAGTTAAAAATAGAGCTACTCTATGATCCTGCAATTGTACTACGGGGTATTTACCGCAAAGATGCAGATATAGTGAAAAGAAGGGCCATATGTACCCCAATGTTCATCGCAGCAATGGCCACAATCGCCAAACTGTGGAAAGAGCCAAGGTGCCCATCAATAGATGAATGGATAAAGAAGATATGGTCCATATAATACAATGGAATATTAAGCCTCCATTCGAAAGGATGAATACCCAACTTTTGTAGCAACATGGACGGGACTGGAGGAGATTATGCTGAGTGAAATAAGCCAAGCAGAGAAAGTATCGCATGGTTTCACTTACTTGTGGAGCATAAGGAGTAACATGGAGGACAGGGGGAGAAGGAAAGGAAATGTGAACTGGGGTAAATTAGAGAGGGAGATGAAACATAAGAGACTTTGGACTCTGAGAAACAAACTGAGGGTTTTGGAAGGGAGGATGGGTGAGCCTAGTGGTGGGTACTGAGGGCACGATTTGCATGGAGCCCTGGGTGTGGGGCATAAACAATGAATCTTGGAACACTGAAAAAATAAAATAAAAAAAATTTTTTAAAGGGAATACCAAACAATTCCAAGTTCATATGATGGACCAAACACTTTAGAAATGTGGGAGATTTCTGGCAGCACTAACCCATTCAGAGGATGTAAGTGAAGGGATGGAAGGAAAAGATAATGTCACAAATGTTGGACATGATAGCTATTTCCTCTCCCTGAAAATCTGGGATTCTTCTCTGGAGCCCGAGGGTTACTGGGAGCCAACAGAGGAAGCGAGGAGTGTCACACTTCCAAGCCATCCCTCAACAGATGTTTTGTAGGCAATCCTGCTCGTCACATCCCGCAGGCCAGATGAGGCTAGGCCTGACTGCTGCCCGCAGGAGCGCAGGAGCAAGAGGATGAAGCCAAAGACAGACCTAACCATGACAATGATGACTGCACGACGACCAGCAGGTTCTCCTAAAGGCTAAGGATCTATAGACTTTCCTCCAAACCTCACAGGCAAAATTTGAGGGGTGAGTCTGCAGGAAAAAGAATAGGTTATGTTGCTGTACAGGGGCATTCCTGGGTTTGAGAGATCAACCATGTCCTTGGTCACCTCATGGGAAGAGCTAATAAATTGAGTATGCCCCCAGGCTTTTTCTCACTGTGAAGTATTTTATGTATCTATAACTTTTCTTCTGTTTCACATCTCAGTTGGCTGTTCAGTCTGATCAGAACTAAATTTTAAAATTTGTCATGGCAGGAGGGTATTTGCATCGTTGGGTAGGTTTTTAGCGGAATCTTTTAGTATTTTCTCAGAAATGAAGAATTAAGTGCTCTCAGGTTTTGAAAAACTGGCCTGTTATAAAATTTCCTTTTATTCCTTTTTATCCTTTTGAAAAAAAAATAGGACTCAAGTGTTGAAATATTTTTCTCCTTTATTGACAGAATACTGAATTTCTCATTCCCCTTACTGGTGTGATAAGATCCATTCGTAGAAGGAGAATTCTGGCCCCATGGGCCACATACACAACTGTGTGAATTGGTTTACCTGAGTGAAGTGCCCAACACATGATGCTCTCAGGGCCTGGCTGACTCACAAGAAAACTTCTAGAAGGACAAGTCATGAGATCATATCACGGACTTCAACTCATCAGAAAGCAGTCCATACCTCGACTACAGCACCGACTACACGGAGCTACAATTTGTCTGCTCACTAGTGCGCATCTCTCCAAGACTTCTCAAGATGAGGGATGCCATCTTACGCACCCAAGAACCCGTTGTGTCTCCCACACAGCCGGGTGGTGGAACTACTTCTCTCCCCTCATACTATATGTGGCTTGGGTCTGGTGGCCTCATATGCTGCCACCAAGGTCAGATACAATGGAGGACGTAGGGTTGTTGAGTGAGGGATGAAGAAATACAAAAGCCTTTGAAGGAAAAATTGCACTGTCCCTTTACCACAGGATGGTGGGAAAGCATTGGTATAAAAACTATCTCAGTCTACCCCATGCCTGCTTTACCTAAGCTGTCCAGGATTGGAGAGGGAAAATAAAAGCACCCTTTGGTGTACCTGGAAATCCGTCCATTATTTTTAGCATTCCAAAAGCAAATCCTTAGTTGATTTTGTGAGCATCAGCGCTGACAAAATATTCTCACACTACCTCACTTGGTCCTCATTGTAGACCTCCTAGAGGGGCAGAACAGAGCCAGAGTTCAAATCCAGGAGTTGAACCTCAATATGAGTTCCAGGGCTCAATTAGAGGGAGGGCAAGTGACTAAATCTCAGTTAGCCTCATTTATCTGTAAAACTGGGTTAATAATATTTAACACACAGAATGTTTGTGAAGATCAAGTAACACAGTGACAATCAAAGTCCCTGGCAAATCATACCTGCTCAATAAGTAAGTCTGACTTCTCTTTCTTCTGATCCCACAGTTCTTCCCTGTGGCAACGCCTCCATTAAAATTCGCAGCCACGGTCCTCTGAGAGGCATGTGGCCCCCTGGCTGCTCAGTGCACACATGGCAGTCGTGCCCATGACAGAGGGAGACTGGTGGCCGTCCCAGCATGGTGGCCAGCACCTGGAGGCTGCCTGAGGGTCCTGCATCTGTGCTAGGCTCTGGGACAACACTCCAGTTGCCAGCCATTCATCCTCCCTTACCTGTCTTATCCAGGAGGAACTTTTTTTTCTTCTCTCAATCTTTTGGCTGTTGGTCTCACATCTATTCTTCAGACTTTTTTTTTTTTTTTTTTTTTTAATGACAGCTTCTCTCCAGGTGACCATGGGACAAGGATGGGATGGCCCGGCAGAGGGCTCTGCATGGGTTGCCCCCTCCTAGCCTCTTAGCTACCCCCTATTGCTCAACCTAAATGTCTCCAGCCTTCAATGGTCAAGGCTTTGAGCATTTCTTCACTGCTTGCAGGAAAGGTGTAGTATTAATAATGGTTCTGGAACTAAAATGCTTGAGTTCAGATCCAACTCCACCTCTCGCCATCTCTGGGGTATGGCCTCAACAAGTGTGTAACCTACCTTTGCCTGAGTCTCATCCCATGTAAGATGGAGATAACAAGCTTGTTGGGGGATTCAATGAGGCCCATGATAGGTACTTAATAAAACGTAGCTCTTACTTATTTATATAAAAAAAACACCTTTCTATATACATTGTGCATGTGTGTGTGTGTGTGTGTGTGTAAATGTACTGTGAAATTAGTTCCAGAAGAGTATACATAGGATGGTTTATATTAGCATCCTTCAGGGAACATGCAAAGGAGAACTTTTATTTGATATGTACTTGTACCATTTTACAAGCATATATTATTTTTGTGATTTAAACACACTTTAAAAAAGAACACACTTTTGAAAAGAACACATTTTTGAAACGAACACACTTGGGTATGGTTGTAGAAAAGAAAAGGAGGGGAGGGGAAGAGGGGGAAAGAGAGAAGAAGAAAAATGATTAACTTCAGGCAGAAGCCAAGGGCAGGATCACAAAGCATCTTGACTAAGCTGAGACATCTTACAGTTAGTTGCTGAGTTTCCAAAGCCCTGTGGGCAAAACCTTCGGCCATATATATGTCAGCCATACAAAAATTACCTTCTATCTTGTCAGGTATTCTGGCTGGGGGTAGGGCAGAAACCCAGCTCCACTGAATCAAGTCATCCTGGGCTGGAGGGGTAAGGGATGTCCAGGCTCCTGGAACACTTTAGGGAATGAGAGGCAGCTCTCTTGGGTCTCGGGAGAGTAAGGGGCACATCTAGGACAAATATCACCAAGACAGACAATGCTTCCAAGAGATCTCAGCATATCGCCCCCCCCCCAAGAATTCTCTATACCTCTTTGCCTGTGAGGAAAGAAGAAGGGCGCTGCCTCTTACCATAGGTTTTCCTAAGCTGATTCAGTTTCCCCAATGTCCCAAAGGACACAGACTGGAGCAAGCAAAGATTTGTTTCACTACCCTCTGTGCCATAGCCCCCACCATGCTACTCACCTTTCCCCCCATGCTAAAATCTCAGGGCTATGTATAGTAAAAAGTTATATCCTCTTTTGATAAAAGTTACATCACCAGAACACCAAGAATAACGTTGCATATTCCTTATATGTAGCCGAGATATTCATTTAGCCAACCCACGTGTCTTTTTCAAAGGGTGAAAAACCCCTTCTTTTTAACTTCCCTCCTATCACGTTTGATGGGTAAAAATCTTATTAGTTTACACAATGCACACTCCAAGAAGCTTGCATTTCCTGAAAACCATCTATCATACAGAACATGTTCTATGAAAGTTTATTTTCAAACTGTAGATTCTGTATCACTTGTCTCTGTAGTCAGGAGTCTTCTGCGCCCCCACTGAAACAAATACCCATATTCTTGCTAGCAACTAGGAACATATTTCCCCCACTTTATGGAGGCCTCTGCTAACACAGTTCCCGGCAGCCACATACGTCCTGCGGCCCATGCCCACCATCCTCTTTGCACCCCTGCGCCCAACCCTGACCAAACTCACGCACAGGAGCTGGTGTGCTGTAGAACAAGACGCCAAAAAGGATCCTCGAGAAGCTGAAGTGGACTCACCTTTCTCGTGGCTGCTTGGTGGTGGCGGTGGGAGTGGGGAGGTGACGGGCTTGGACTTGTCATAGTTGTTGAAGCTCTGGCTGCGTCGGTTGTTTGCAGTGGCTGACGCTCCACGTGTTTTGGCTTCGCTGCCAGCAGCGGATACCCTTGCAGTAGGACCTGGAAGCCTAAAATGCAAAAGCAACAGAATGATGGATTCAGTCTGGGAGAACAGCGGTGTCTCAGAATAAGGAGCTGCAACCATGCAGGCGGTAAAGGAAGACATTCGAGACATTGGGTCTGTGGAGGTTTGCCAATCAAAAGATTTAGTGGAATCACTACAAACATCTAGGCTACTAAAGACCCCAGCAAAGTCCTACCAAAACTTGAGCTTGCCTTTGAGCAAAGAGAAATTCTGCAGGAAGAGTAAATGAGTATGTCTCCTGATTAAAAATACAAAGTTCACCGTCTTTCTTCTCTTGGGTGAGTAATTCTACTTTTCAAAAGGGCCAAACCAAGTCAACACTAATTCTATAAAGTGTGGAACATAAAGGCTACATAAGACTCTAAGGTTTTTTTTTTTTTACTTTATTATGTGTCCATTTCTTTGGGTAGGTATTAATATAGTGTTTGTCATAATCGTTTACAGTGTCAAGAAAATGATGTCACTTACAATAGTCAGAGAGAGACCTATTAGCACTCAGAACCCAATACAACTGCAATGAAAAAATTTATCGCCCAGATGAAAACATGTGTTGAGACATATATTTTTCCCTCAACACCTGACAACTTGTCTCCATAGGCATTATTAGAGGCTGAAGCCCAGGTCCTCTGCACAGTAGATGGATAAAATCATATGTTCTTGCTGTAGAACCAGCAGGAAACCATTAACCTAAACACAAACATATACATTCTCTCTAAATGAAGTACCTCAACTGGGGTGATTTGGGAAATAAACTTAGCAGACATCTTTGTGATATGTCTAAAGATATTATGGCCTCCTCCCCCAAGAGTTAAGGGTAAGACTCCCCAGATCAGCAGCTTTGGTTCAGAGACTACTAAACAAGCTGTTTCAATCATTAAAAGTTGAAAGACGAATAAAGAAAGAAATAGTTGTATTTTTCAGCTAAAACCCACTTAATTGTGTTTAAAATCCACTGGAACCTCTGCTGACTAGCATTAGATCTAGTGCTAAGTCTGAACTTTCAACTCATAAAGCTTTCAAACTTTCTCTTCCCATGCAAATCTGTAAGCACCAAAGAGGTCTGCAGTCTGGAAGCATTTTACATATAAGCAGGCAATCACTTTAAACTTTTTCTTGCTGGCTGAGCAAGAAAGATAGTTGCAGAGTAAACACAGAACATGAGCTGGTGTGAGAACACTATAAAATTTATACAGTTAAGAAGGTGGCCCAATTCCCTGACTGGGAACTAGGCGAGAAGGAAGGGGATGAGACTCCCCCACCAGGTGGCAGAGGGAAGTGCACCTTCCACTGTCCTAGGAGGATTTGCCCCTCTGTTAATTTACCCCATCTAGTTTGGAGGAAATATTCACCCCACAAAGACTGGCACAGAGTAGGGTACAAATCCAGCAATGTCAGGGTTTATGTTTGGGTACCAGATGTGGCCAGCACAACTGAATAAGGAGGTTTAGCAATGGGATCTCGGTACTTCTTGGATCTGCTCTGAATACATACAGCATCCAGTAAGTCCTCCAAGTCATTTTTAGCAGAGTACTCACAGCTAATGATAGAGCTGCCGCAGGTGAAGACCTGAGTCCTTTGGGCTAGACTCCTCTAACCCAGCTATAGTCTACGGGATTCTTCATACCCACAGACAGGCCTGGAAAAAGATTATAGACTTGGTCCAAGATAATGTCACAGCAACTCTATGAAGTGGTACAGGGTAAAAGGCCATAGCATTCTACTTTGGAGGGGATTTGCAAGGAGTAGGGAAGCAAAAAGCAACAAGAAGGGAAAATGTACATTCCTTTCAGAGCTGCTGAAGAGCCCCCACAGCCCTGATCCAGATTTTTCAAGGCAGTCAGGGTCTTTATAGAAAGAGGATTGATCAAAGCATCAGATGGGATGAGTATAACCTTGAATTGTGTAGGCAATCTAGTCCTCTGTGAGGCAGTGTTGAATAACGGAAAAAATATGGGCTTTTTCCATACACAGGACACTGGACCAGTATTATAATCTCTCCAAGATTCATGTTCTGTATCAGATAACTTTGGAATAATTATAAACTTATCAATAGGACAGTTGTTCATTTGGAATGGGCCTTAAGGTCTGGCCTATTATAAGTAGTCAATGCATGTGAGTTCCCCTTCCCATCCTCTCTGCTGAGCATAAATTCATAAATGAATTCAGCATCACAATAAAGAAAACATGCTTTGGTACAAAAAAGAATCAAAATAATGAAGGAAATCGATGGATCTAGATGAAACTATCAGGAGAGAAAGAACAAAAATCAACATATGAAAGTCTGAGATTTACATTTTCAAAGAAGCAAGCCTAACTTTGGCAGATGGTACTTATTTCCCTACGAAATGTTCCAGAAGAGAAATTCTTTCATCCAAGTATCTGTGACTAGATGTTATATTTAGGGTACCTCTGAGCCATCTGTAGGCTCCAATCCCCAGAGTGAAACATTCCTGGTCTTAGATCAACTAAGATAGTTCTGGTTTCCCATGGGTGGTCATCATCAGATTCTCTGCACCAAGAATGGACATACAGGTGTGCCTTTGATGGGAGTGGCATAGACTACAACTGGCTGCAGGGTTGTGCCAAATCTCCTAGGACATGGAGAAGGAGATCTTGAAGGCCTTGAAGGCCTCGAAGGCAGTTGACATGAAACAGAATGGTTGGCACATATTTAGGCATCAAAAGCCATTCTGAAGTTCAAGCCAATTCATGTCACCTTCTACCCCCATCATGGTTCCACCCTCGTCAGGACAGCTCCTTGAACTTGACCAGATGGAAAGACTAGGTGGAGACCAAGTAATTTCTTTCAGGTTTCATAAGGTGTCTAAGACAACTCATGCTTTAAGACTTGGGTTTTGTTGTGAATGGGCTTGAACAGCTGCTTGCTGGAAAGCAAGCCCCCCACCATCCCTCTGAAATTTTCAGCAAAGTCCACCTCACATACAAAGGCCATGAATGAACGTGTGGTGGGTAAAAAGGAAAAAGGCTTGTTTGGATCCACCCATGAGGGAATCAAAATATTCTTCGGGATAGTGAGTCAATCCTCCAAAATTAATTCAGAGTGAATTATAAGATTTCAAATGCAACATTTCAAAGACAAAGGTGACCTTAAGGACCTAAGGTACATGAGCAATCATGGGGAAGGCACTGGATTTTCTGCAAAATGAAGAAGAGTTTTCTGTGGTCAAAATGTTTGTGCCCCTCACCTCAAACCCATATGTGGAAATCCTAATGGCCAGTGAGATGGTGTTAGGAGGTGGGGCCTGTGGGAGATAATTAGGTCATTACACAGAACCCTCATGAATGACATTAACACCCTTATAAAAGATGGTGCAGAATGCTATGTGGCCCCTTCCACCCTATGAGGACAGTGTGAGAAGTCAGCCGTCTGCAACCTGGAATGCAGTTCTCACCAGAACCCGACTAGGCTGGCATCCAGCTCTTGGACTTCCAGCTTCGAGAGATATGAACAATGAATTTCTGATTTTTATCAGCCACTGAGTCTGTGGTATTTTACTATGACAGCCCAGACAGATGAAGGCAGGGTTCTCGTTCAATCTCCTCTAGATCTTAACAGGCTGACGGATCCCAGATGACATCTAAATTATATATGTATTGGTCAAAAGAATATGTAAAGGTCAGAAGTAATTCCAAGAAGGAAAATTATAATCTTGGAAGTTGGTGGGATGGCCAGGGAAGGTTCCAAATAGATGTAACTTCAGAGAACGATGTGGTACATGGGACAGAAATGTGAGTAGAGGACAAGAAAGTATGGAGTCATGATGAGGTCTCCTGCACAGGAAGGAAGGGCTGGTGTGTGCTGGGGAGTAGGGGATAGGTTGGGAAGAAATGAGGCTGGAGAAGCAGGCAGGGCCAGAGTAGAGAGGGCCTTGTATGCCACAGCATGAATCTGAACGTCATCCTGCCCTCCAGAAAGCAGGCATTCATTACGAAGGCTGGGAGCACAGCTAGACCAGAAAGGCAGAGTATCCTCTCATGCACAGTAACACAGACCCTAGGCCTCCAGCTCACGTTCTCAAGTTCATTACTATTAACATCCTTGAACATCACTAGAACTTCTATCACGTCCCAGCCTGGAAACAGCTCCTGCTTGTACATCAGCATTCGTCCTCTTGGGAGAGTTGGGGCTTGCTCACGTGGCCCAGCAGGGAGAGGGAAGCATCTCAAGTCAAACCTGCATCATTTATGGTGCCAGAGAGTTTCAAGGACTCCTTTGCTAGAACAACTCTGCTTCTCAAGATCATTATGTCCTGTTCCAGACATAGTTACAAAACGACAGAGGGCACATGTGGGTTCTCTGAAACATACACGTTGCTTTTCAAAAATAAATAAATAAATTAAATAAACTTAAAGGAAGTGGTGTCAAAAAGAGGCAAAAGAGGAATCCTGCTGCTGTTGGAGCCATGGTGGATTTTTTCACCATGGGCAGAGCCAAGCAGGCAGGGGGGTTAAATGGTCACTGCTGGCACGTGAGCTGTGAGTGCATCCCAGCTCCACATGCTGTGCACGCTGATGGGAAGAAGGGCCTTTTTCCCCGCAAAGCCAAGTGAAATGCAGGGAGAAGATGGTGCTCCCAGGAAGGATGGCAGCTTGTGTGCACATGCTTGGGACCTCAGGTGGAAGGTGCTGTGATCGGAGATGCTTTTTTTTTGCTAGAGGAGATCATTAAATGCTAAATCTCTCATCTCCATGGCCTCTGCTTTTCAGCAGCTAGACAAAGAGGACGGAAGTGTTAGCCCCACCGCTTCCTCTCCCCAAGATGGTTGTGTTGATCGACTCTGTGGGGCTTTGCTAGAGGTGGCCTGGTGGACCCCGGTGGCCCAGATCAACCCCAAACACCAATATCACTGTATCTGCTGGTTATGGTAAACTCATTATGGGCCAGACTTAAAAGGGCTAGAGAGGACTTTACTTGATCCACATCACACTGTGAATGAGGCAGTAAGGAAACATGGGGTCCTGGAGAAGAAATCATTTGCCCAGGTGATGTGGTGAGTGGTGAAGAGGGGCTTTCGCCAGATTTGATTAGCTGCACTCAAGCCGCCATGCCTCCGTGCTTCTGCAGACGGAACATGCCTATGGATCTGGCACCTGCCAGCGTTGCCAAGGGGCAATAATTGTAGTTGAAGGCAGAAATTCATGGAAACCCTCAGCCCTGTGCTGATACCCCTATAAGCCTCTTCTCTGCATCCAGACTCAAGGGTGAGGCTTCCCACCCTGTGGGATATCCCTGGTGCCTAGCGAGGTGTTGGACTCTGCCAGGTGTTCCACCAACATTGGCACTTGAATAAGATCTATTTCCAGGGCTCTGGGAGAGGTGCCTTGCTCCATCACAGGGGTAAGGCTATTTCTTTTGGCAGCTAACTTTACTGCTCCATTTGGTGATACCTGGATCAGCTAAAATGCTTATCAGAATTGTGCTCAAGGCTGGGGGTGGGAAGGGGGAGGGTAAGGGAGGGCAAGGAGGAGTATTAGGCAAATAATGAAACAAAGAACATCCTTTCATGAGCCTCATCAGATTAAAAAATGTATCCAAAAGAAACTCTAGGTGGGGGATGTGACCCTGAATGAAAGCCAGACCTTGGCTTTCAGTCAGCTGGGAAGCCCTGTACCCAGAACACCCTGGGGGAGGGGCAGACATGGCTCACTCCTCAGTCCTTCCTCTCTTCCCACTGCCTCCTTCCATCATCCGGGACTGATAACAAATTATCCTCGGGGTGGCCATGTGCCTCAAGCAGATATTTTTTCCCAGCAAGCTCCTGTTGGCTTTATCTTCTAACAGCAGCCCTCCGTGGGAACAAGCAGCAGATTTCAGGTTCCCTCCAAGCTCGCCCCTCTCCTTTCCTTGTGTTTGTGAAAGAATTTCAATCTACAATGGAACTGGAGGATAGGAAATGGAGAATCTCATTCACGTGCCCTCCAAAGAATGGCACTTAAGAACAGAGAGGCTGATTTCCCATAAATGTCTGATTAACAGATGGAAACTTATCTCCTGACCAGTGCACATCTGCCAAGAATCCCTCTCCATCCTCAAGCTGATGAACTTACTGCTTGGACTCTGGCTGGACCCTCCCATGCCCCCTTGCACTCTGGACCCATCAAGACAGCAGACCCCAAACCGTCAACAGACTCACTTGTTTCTTGCTCTCGCATGCATTTCCCAAACTGCAATTCCTCTGCTATTCCCAAATAAACTCAATTTGAGTTTGCTAATTTGAGCTTGCCTCAGTTTACCTCATTACTTAGGTTGACACTTATATAAGGACATCTGCAGGACACTCAAAAACTGGGAATCCGGTTTGCCAGGGCAGTCGGTGTCTGAGTCGGACCCTGGGTTCCTTTTCAAGGAAAGCAGGCACTCTCTAGCACGGTGTTATGACCTGGGTTCTCCCTGCTCCCACCCCAATTCATGTGTCATAACCCTGATCTCCAGGTGATGGTATCTGGAAATGGGGCTCAGGGGAGGGACTTAGGTCATGAGGTTAAAGACCTCTTGATGGGATTAATGCCTTACAGCAAGAGTATGGATGGGGCTTGCTTCCTCTCTCGCTGTTCTACACGTGAGGACACAGCAAGAACACAGCCATCCAGAAACCAGGAACAGGGCTCTCATTAGAACCCGACTCAGCTGGCGTCCTGACTTTGGACTTCCCAGCCTCCAGAACTGTAAGCAAAACATTTCTGTTGTTTACGTCACCCAGTTTATGATGATTTGTTCTAGCAGCCCAAACTGACAAAGACACAGGATTATGAGAAGCACTGATGAATGTGGGTTCCCTCCTGTCCCCCGGAACCAAGCCGGGGTAATATCTGGTCTTGTTCTACAGAGAGGTGACTGTCCTGTGGCTTCTCACCAACAGCCAGGCAGATCCCGAGTGGGGTCTGCCTCTGTGTAAGCTTTTAGAAAAGAAAAAGAAAGCTCTGGCTAGAAAAGGCACCTACAACTTGATGGAGTGGGGCCGCAGACTGACATTCAGGACATATTTGTCACACTGATACAGATACAAATGCCATGTGGGCCTCCCTTTAGCTCTAAGGGAGAATTCAATGAAAAGTAAATGAAGCGATTCCACCCCAGCACTGGGTTCTGTCAGGATGTTACAAGGGGGAGGCAAAAAACCAACAGTAATGACCGAAATCAAAGATTTTTAAAAACAGCCTCGACAACCCCCTACGTACCAGAGTTCAAGAGGGAGTAAGAGAGGGGTTTAACAGTGGCTGTGAGGGTTCTGGAGTTAGATACCTGGGCTCAAATCCTGGTTTTTCCACTTTCTATGTCATCTTGGATAATTTAGCTAACTTCCTCAATTTTAGTTTTTTAATCTGTAAAATGGGGATAATACTGTGACCTGCCTCAGAAGACTGATGTGAGGATTAAATAAGAGAATGCATTCAAACTGGTGTATAATGAGCATTCAATAAATGTTAGCTCTTGCTACTTTTAAGAGACAGTGGATCCCAAAGATGGAACTGGCATTTTCCATATCCTGGAACGGGTCCCATAGGAGGTAGTTGATGCCAAACTCTGTGTCAAGAGAACTAGTTAGTGAGCGAGGCTGATTTTTATTTTTAGGTAATGGAGGCAATCTTTCCAAGGTACAAAAGAGCATCCAGAAATGAAAATGAGACAGAGCTGCCTTGCTGCTTTGTTTCTCCCACCAATGGGACTCATGCTTCAAGTCTTTATAATTCAAAAGCAACCATCCCATATTAGTAATTTTAGCAATAACAGCAACAATAAAAAGCACCACACACACAAAGGAGATGCAGGTGAGGCGGGATGAGGGCCAAGCCAGAGCAGGGAGCCAAACTCATCATAAAACCATCGCAAAATCCACCAAGAAACTTACCTCTCCCTAAATCAGAAAGGATTTTGATGACCGAGCAATCCAAGCCCAAATCAAAGAAATGCAGAAGCAGTACATACACGGTCATCACATACCCGCTCTGACACACACATACACACTCCTTGTCAGTGACCCCTCCCCGCACATGCACACTCCAAACTCTCCAACATTGGGTCATTAGCTGAAGCATGTTTGGTTTTCTCAAACCACAAATATGAAACAGGGAGAGGGACGAAAGGAAACTTAGCCAGGGCAAAGGGATCAATGAGTTGGGTTGAAACCATGCTTTGCAGGACACAGAAAAATCTAACCTAGAAATCTTTTTCTGACCCAGAGTGAAGCGGATGATTTTGCTTTGAGATGAGTCCTTGGATAATGCACTGCATGACGGGAAAGAAAAAAAGTGGAAGAGATGAATAAGGGGGAAGAGGGAGATACATTAGATACACACATCACTAACAGGAGTCTGTAACAACGGGGATGAGACTAGCCTGCCCTCTGCCCACTTTTCTTACGACACGCAGCCTTCCTTCCAGCTCTAACTCTTCTAATTTGACAAAATTCCAATATGAAGAAATTACTATCAAGATGTTCTAAGAACTTCTGTGATTTCTTTAAAAAAAAAAAACAACACCAAGTATCTTCTCTGCCACATGGGACTTAAGGCTTCTTCTTCCCATCAGAAGACACTGAAGCGAGGGGTCTCTGACAAGTAAACAAACCTATACCTTTCTAAGAGTATCTAGATGTTTCTATTTCACATACTTGTTCTACCAGCATGCTTTTCAGATAAATGTGCCATAAAATGTTGACCCAAAACAAGTTTTGCTGGTCTTGGGAAGATTCGCTCTCAATGGTATAAAAATGCTTGTTTAAAGGGCGCCTGGGTGGCACAGTCAGTTAAGCCTCTGACTCCTGGTTTCAGCTCAGGTCATGATCTCTGGATCATGGGATCGAGAACTGCATCAAGTTCCATGCTCAGCTCAGAATCTTAAGATTCTCTCTCCCTCTCCTTCTGCCCCTCCCCACTGAACTTGCTTACTCTCTCTGGTAAATAAATACATCTCTCTCTCTCTCTCTCTCTCTCTCTCCCTCCCTCTCTCTCTTTTTGAAGAAATGTTCATTTAAAGACTTTTGCACTTGCTAAATTTAAATTCTAGGCTTTGGACAAAAAATCTGTGCATGTGAGGAAACCTGATGGGGTTTATTAGAAAGGTAAACTTACTTACTGCCTTATAAAAGGGAGAGATATTTCTCTTTCTTGTATACATACACCCTACACTATGTTCACCCTATACTGACTTGTGTTTCTTCACACATATTGTTTGGAACCCTATGCAGCAATCTCAGGTGAGAAAGACAATGCTGGTGTCATTAGACTCTGGAAGTAAAAGAAGAGGCAAGAGAGGATGCAGAAAGAAAAAAAAAAAAATGAAGCAATTATCTGGATTTTTCCTAACCAGCTGAATATTTATATTTTGTGAGGTAGAGAGAGATGGAGAGGAAAGTGAGTCTTATGGACCGTGTCCTTTCCTGGACTCTGGACCGGTGAGGAATATCAGGAGCTGAAATGTGGCACAGGTTCTTGGCCTCATGTAGATTAATGAGAAGAACTGAAGGGAAGAGGTAAACGTGAGTCTCCATTGGGTCATCATGGAGGAGTTGCCTGGATGCCCTCATGCCAGCAGCTCAAACTCCCTGTGTCAGCTTCCATGACTTCTTTCTTAACAAATTTCATGGAAAAGCTGCCAGGTTTTAATATTTCCTATCCCAAGAGATACAGTGTTTAGGCATGCTTGTATGGGGCACCGTTCTAACAGGGGACCAAAACTTGGCGTTTGGGGCTTGCGCCAACATCTGTCACTGATGATCAAGGGTGCAAACCACTACCCTCGAGACTCTGGTTACCAAAGACAAAATGTGGGATAGAAACACAATGAACTAAGCCAGTGATGCCATTTTATCATTCTTAAATTTATAGCCAGAACATAAGCGTGGGATATTAGATCCCTAGAGCTTGAGGATAAGATTGTCATCTGAAAGTAAAATCAGAAAGAATCAGTATATAATGTGGGAAACCAGTAATCTGCCAAAGTAATCCGGTCTGGGCCAGATAGAGGATGAGGGGGAAGGAACAGCAACTCCAGAGGCCGATCCATGTCACCCAGCACCGAGTCAGGGGGCTGTGTGGGAGGGATCACACCGGAATAAATGGACCTAAAACCCTGGCTTAAATTAAGTTTGGCTCTTCCTTAGGTAAAGGCTTTATTAATAGTAGGATGTTTTCTCTTACTGGGAGATGGGCATCCTGGCTGGAACACATGGTTCTCTTAAGAAAACATACGCCTACCACCGAAGTGGGTGCCTTAGGCTAGCATAGCTTAGTGACACAAGGCAGTGTTGCTTAATACATGTTCCCTGGAATCCTATATGCAGTGAGAAGCTCTACAAAGTAAGTTCTGCGGCTAAGTTTGAGGAACGCTTTCCATGGCCTCCTCTGAAGATTCACAGTGCACACGTGTTCTTCTCTCAGGCTCCCTCATCTCAATAAACAGTACCACTTACCACTGCTCACCCCAGGAAGCTAGGCTTTATCTGTGATGCTCTCCCTCACTCCTGCCAGATTCACAGTCCTGTTGGCTCAACCTCGTGAAGTGGTCCATCAACAGATCTGCTCCACCCCATGGTCCAAGCCATGGTCCTCTGGAGGACTACAAGAACCGCTTACTTGGGGCCCTTCCTTCCATCTCTATGCCTTCATAGTCTGACTGTCCAGAGAGGAGATAAGATTTTTTTTTTTTTTAACTCTAAATCAAATCAAGTCTCTCTCCTGCTCAAGATCCCCAGTGGCTTCCTGTTACCTATAAAATGAAATGCAAACTCTTTAACCCAGTTTAACTAGCACTCTGTGAGTAGACCTCAGGGTCACGGCATAGGCAACTCCAGGGACCACCATTCCTACCATTTTCCATGTAGACGGAGGCTTTGCTTACAAGTACCTTGTCACATTTTCCAACTCCCCTTACCCACTGAGCTCCAGCCACACCAGCCTTCTTTCTGGTCCTCCAACCTGCCACAGGGCCTTTGCACAAGCTGCAACCTCTGGCTGATCTATTCAACACCTAAACTTCACATGGCTTGCTCCATGTCATTCCTATCTCCACTCTGGTGTCACGTCCCCAGAGAGAATTTCCTAGATTATCAACCTAATCCTTCTGAATCCCATCATCTTATTATAATACTGCTATCTGATAGTTCTCTTCCCTATTTGCCTGCCTCCAACAGGGAAAGTGCAAAGAGTGGGCACATTAGTGGTCTCATTCATCTGCAAACCCTAGGTGCCTAGAATAGTGCCTGGCACATGGGAGGCCTTTAAACACTAACTAAATAAATGAATGCATTTTTTTTCCAGAATCAAGGATCTGAGTAGACCTGTAATAACTGTTCTAGCAACTCAACCCAGATTATTTACCAACTTTTCCTTCTATGGAGCCCTTCCCCTACAAGTTACCATCCAGGGAATAAGCATGGGCAATGAGATCCTGGTCATTCAATTACCCAGGGCTATCAGGGACCTCTGATCAGAGAATGGCTTGCACTCAGGTGGTTCTTCAGGTCAGGGTGCAGGGGCTTGCTGCCTGGCTCTCTGCTCATTAGTAGTCCAGGCATTTCTACTTGCCTACAAATTTCCATAATGTAAATTGGATATAATTAGATAATTAATTAGGGGATCTGATTTACAGCACATCCAACACTGCTAGGATTACCACCACCACAAATGGGAAGTAGCACTTCTCAGGGGAAGGAGGAGGTGTCTATAAGACACCTGTTTGCCTGGAATTGTTCTGTGCTCTGTGCAACTGCAACCGGCTGCTGAGGGTATAAATGCGTGCGAGAAGCCCTATGATTATGAACACTGGTGCTCTGAGGGACTGGAAAGGAAAAGCCATTGTTCTTTAGCACATGTTAAGTGAAATCGAGCCATCAATTTAATTAGTGACATTTAGATGATTTGATGACTAAAGGTTTACAGCTTTAAACAACAGTTACTGTGGATTCTCCTCTAGAACTTTACTATGAGTCAAAGACTTTCTAGCTCCAAATTCCCCCTTCCTCCCCCTCCACCATTAAAAGGAATGTTCTACAAGGTGATCTTCTGGGGGCCGTCGAGGAATGCAACTATTTCCAGAGTAACACAGTAGATGGTAGTCCCCTTGGCACCCTGCGTATCATTCTACACCGAGACCCCCACTGGCAGGCATCAGCCCCTCTAGGAACACCAGCAACTGCTAAGCCCTAATCCTACAAAACCGAGGACCACGGCTGAGGCCGCTAGCAACTCTCCCAAGGTTAACAGTCCCCAGCCCTCTCCGGAATGCTGTCTGCCCCTTCCTCGCTAAGCGCTGCCCGTCTTTTTTCTGTGCTCCCGAGCTTTCTCTTCTAGTGAAACAGCCATCTACGGCAGAACTTCTGGCTTCACTAAGTAGAATGACTTACACAGAGAACACTGAACACCCAGCTCATAGGCAAACACGCAAAACCAGTCTGAAGTCTACTTTCAGGGTTGTTCGCTGCCTAGGAACGTGGGCGTAATAGGTTGCAGTTAAGGTAAGAGCTGCTCATTAGCGATGGCTGCGGGCCAGTCTGACCTCTACCCATCTCCACCTGGCGCAGAAGGAAGCCCCGCCGCATCCATTCCAAGGTCAGGCTAACCCCCCCACTCCCAGTAGTCCTCAGCATGAAGAGGCCCAAACAAGAACATGCCCGGCCTTGGCCGCTGCTGGGCTGGTGTGTAGATGCTCCCAGAGACCATGGAGTCACCGGTCGGCGAGGAGCCCCCACCTGGACTGCATTTCGCCTTGCGCTTTTGACTGCTGGTGTGGCGCCGGCTGGAGAGGCTGCCCCGGGGCTGGGGGAGCGGCCGGCCCCTGTTGCTGAGGGGGGCCAGCCTGGCACTGGGAGGGGGCCCCGGGCGCCTGGGCCACAGCGGGCGGTGGCGGTGCAGAGAGGTGCTGCTTCTGGGGCTGCTGCTGCTGTTGCTGCTTGTAGCGGGAGAGGCTGAAGAAGAGGCCTAGGATGGCCTTGAGGTTGCCATTCCTGATTTCTGCAAGACAGGAAAGAGATGCTTTTAGACATGGAGCTCCAGCTTGGGAGCCCTTTGTCGCCCGCAATTTTCATTTCTCCAGGACAGGACAGGTTTCCTAAATACCTCCCTGGGATCACAGTCGAGGAAAATCAGGCCTCAGCCACAAATAAATTAGCTGCTTCTTCCCCACCGGGATTACAGCGGATACACGAAGCAAGTTGCAACTGGATGTCTGGCAGGTGCCAGGAGGAAATTCTCAGCAAGGACATGACCAAAAAAAGTCAGAGTCGCGAGCAAGACCATGCTTGTTCTCAGGCAAAGCAACCAGTCTGGGACAGAGGTACTCGCCGGCGCTGGGGGCACACTCACAGGTCTCCACTTAGCAGCTCGGCCGAATCTGCGCCCTGCGCCTCCAGCCGCTTTTGTGCCTGCCCAGTGGCTCCCACCCTGCCCGGAAATCCTCACTCTGCTCTGCCCAGCCTTCCCTCAAATGCTTGGCTCTGTGTCTTCCTTGTCTACTAAATCACTAATTTGCGATGGGTGTGGGGAGCAGCTACAGGACCTGCTTTCATAAAGAACTCACACAAAAAATTCTGTATTAAAAAAAAAAAGAGAACAGAGTGGGGGTAAGAAAATTTTAATTCCAAACAGAATTCTTTAGCTGTTAAAATGCATTTGCCTCAAGGCATGCATAAAAAGCTGCCGAGAAGGAATAAAATATTTATTCACAGGCAGAAGCTATGGATCGAGGGTGTTTCTCCTTGGGGGAATCCCTGCTTTTATGTTCTTTTAACACCAGATGCAATGGCCAGAGCCTGAACCGATCGTGAGGATGAAGTAATAGGGCCACCCAGCCTGAGGGACAGGAAGAAGGAATCTTGGGGGCTCCCTCTGCTTTGCTTCCACCTGAGGCTGAATTTCCTTCTCTGAACTGGCGAGGGGGTTAGAAGGAGTGGGGTGGAAGAAGGGGAGAGTCTCCTGTGTGGGGAATGCTCTCGTCCAGGTTAGCCCCAGACCAGGAAGAGACTGCTGATATAGGAGCAAGAATTTCCTCCAGGACCCACTGCAGGGCAGAGGGTATGAATGGGGTCCTTTCAGAAGTCCCATTCCCTGCAGGCTTGCCAGCATCCTGGTTGTGATCGGAGCAGGCCCTGAAGAAACGGAGATCACAACTGACCAAACAAATGTGGGTTCCAGCCGACTCCAGCACGTACTGGCTCTGTAACTCTGGGCAAGTCGGCTGATCCCTCCGGGTGTCACTCACAATAGTGACATAGCTTCCCCATTGCACAAGCTTGTCTTGCAGACCCAGTAAGAGCCTATCTGTGAAAGCACACTGTAAAGAGTGAAGGCCTTCTCTGAACTCGGCTGCTAATAACCATAGCCCCCAGAATCCTGAATGAAATTTCCCAGACAGGTCTGGGTTCATGCCTTAGAAATGGTTTTTACTGGGATCATCGTAGGACTTATCATGCAAACCGTGATGCTTCTGAGAGTGAAAAAGAGGAATTTTAATTAGGCCAGGTGGTCGGGTATAAGCAAGGACTGGCCCAGGCAAAGGAGGATGCTTATAAACCATAAACCATTTTGTGAGATATGGGGAGCAGAGAAAGCCCCCATAGAGCTGGCTGAGGCCCCCAGTTTCTGGAGGGAGTTCGGCTGGCCTGCAGGTTAGCGCCTGTCAGAGAACTTGGTAAACCATTTCCCCTTCAAAATTAAAGTCACAGGAGGGAGAAAGTAGAGCTAATCATGGGGATTGGTGGTGAAATCTATGTAAGATTTATTTTTAGTGCCTTTGATAGGTATCAGGCTATGTAGTTTATAAGAACAAGGACTACTACTACTTAGTATGAATCAGGTTAAGCTCTTTGTGAGCATGAGCCCATTCAATCCCTACAACCTGGAGAATGAGTATTAATGTCCCTCCTGTAAAGAAAAACTGCATCTCAGAATGGTTTTATGACCTCTCCAAGGGAATACATTACAGAGCTGGGATTTGGGATTTGATCTAGGTTTTTCTATCTTAAAGCCTGGTCTCCCCACACGGTGTAACTTGGCTTTACTTGTCTACCCATCATGTGTGGTAAATTTAAAAGCATAACCAGATAATGTTTTATTTATTAAGTTAGCTGGTGGGCATATAAGTATTCTTTATTCTTCTGAAAGTATTCTATGATTATGGAATGTTTAGCACATTCCATGATGCATTTTTTAGAACCATGTAAGAACAAAGAACGGAGAAACTAAAAATTCAGCACATGCAAGGGTGGACGCGTTGTCCCCTGCAAGAGGCAGGCATGCTCACGTCAGTACCTCCTGGCAGGCCAGCCCAAGCCAGGGCCAAGAGACAGCCTTGTCGTATTCTCTATCCACTGTGCCTGGTGAGCCCCTTCATGTTCAAACTCAGCATCAGTCCCTAAAGCATCATTTTCTCTGCCAAAGAGCAGTCTTCCCATACATCTACTTCTTCATAGCAGGTAGGATTTTTATTATAAAAATCACTGATTTTTTGAACCAGAAAGATCTGGGTTTGAATCTCGCCAGTTCATCATTTATAGACTGAATTTTGAAAGACTCAAACTCTTGGGGCCTCCATTTTCTTCTCTAAAACGGGTATATGCCAAACTGCACCTTTCCCGAGGGCCTGTTATCAGAATTAAGTGGATGTTGAATGAGAAAATGAGTGCAAAGCACCCCGATGCTGCCCGACTCTTCTTCCCATTTTGGTTCAGAAAATATGGTCCCTCTAGCTACAGCTTCCTCAGAACTCACCACAGGGCTCTGCCCCTAAAGGAAGACTAGGAAGCCACCCATTCTCCCTACTCCTCCCCCACTTACGCCGCAGTCACAGCCATCAAGAAAGAAATTAATCAGGAATGATCTCTTATTAGACAAAAGTCAACGGTGAGCTTCCAGTTTAGGGGTTTTTTTTGTTTGTTTTTGTTTTTTTGTTTTTTGTTTTTGTTTTTGTTTTTGAGAGCGAGCGAGAGCACATGCACACATGCTGGGGCAGGGGGAAGGCAGAGGGAGAGGGAGAGAGAGAATCTTAAGCAGGCTATCCATGCTCAGCACGGAGCCTGACACAGGGCTTGAACTCACAACTTAAGATCACAACGTGAGCCAAGACCAAGAGTTGGGACACTTAACCACACAGGTGGCCCCGTTTTTTTTAAACTGCTTCATCCAAGTGCCATTTGTAACCAGAAAACTAAGTGTATGATGATTTTCAGTCACTTCCGTGAATTGTCATCTTAGATTATTTCCATCTCCCTAAACAGAGTCCTCGTGCTCATCTGTAGTCTGTCCTAAACCCATTCCCATGCAACGTCAAATCTGCTTTCTGTTTCTACAAGGTTTGTCTCTTCTGGACATTTCCTGTAGGTGGAGCCACGTAACACGTAGTCTTGGCCATGTGGCATCTTCCATGGAGCATGGTTTTAGGGCGACCCCCTGTTGGAACATTTGTCATTGGTTTCTTTCTCCCGATAGCTCAGTAACGCCCTGCTATGTGGATATAGCACGTCTTGTATACCTACTCCCCAGGTGGTGGATGTCTTTGCAGAACACAAAACCCGGAGAGGGGCAGATACTCTGGGCTTGGAAGCCACACAGTTTATGCCATGGGTGGTCTACAACAGACAGTACCCAAAATAGCTAGAATTGTGTTCTCTCCACATTTCCAAGGGCCGTGTGTCTGTTCCATGAGGCCTGGTAAGTGGGAGGCACTGACAGGCTAACAACAAAATCCATCGGCCCACAAAAATGTTTCCCTCATGACATTTCCCAAGGTTTGGAAAAACAGTGTCATTTTATGTCTGATCAGCTATCCTCATTCTAGACTTCTAGAGGATGGGAAAAAACCACAGACTAGCTAGAATGGACCCTAACTAGCTGGTGTCTACACCTGTCTGAGAACCCTGGCGCCATTTCTGTTTGTGGCCGCACCCATGTCGGATGAACAAGCTACAGCCACCATTTTTCCATTTCTATTAGGATTCAGTATCGCCTGGACTTTTAGTTCCCTCGGGTTCTGATTGATTTCTTTGCTCCCACTGGCTGGGGCAAATGTGCACGAATGCTGTACGGGAAGCCAGGCTGAAGGATAGGAAAAACAGAGTTCTTTTCTTCCAGCATTACTGAAACCTCAGACCTGGTTTACAAAGGTACAGACACTGGAACAATCTAACAAAGAAATATGCTTTGTAGGGGAAAAGGGACTGGAAGTCAGAGGAAGGGAGAGCCGGCTCAGACCAGAGCGCAGTTAGAATTCCCATCCGGTTCCCTTAACCCACAGTGCTGTCTGGCTCACCGGCTAATTCAGGGGTGGAGTCTGTGCCATTGTTTCCCCAGGTGGGCCATCAGCATGACCTACATTCACCACAGAGTTTCCCATCCAGTTCCCGCAGCCCTTCTGTGCCCTGCTCACCGAGCCAGGCAATGGCCATACCCGCGGAGGAGGTGGGAGGGCTGCGGCAGCAGGAGAGCCTCCAGGGCCCCTGCTGGTGAGGAGCAGAATCAGGTGCACTCACTGTCCAACAGCGGATGTGAGTAGGAGGAAACGGAAACAATCCACCTGCTTTTCTCCTACTGGTCCAGAAGGACCTTCTGCTCTCTGGCTCAGACTAAAAGGGGAACAAGCTCAACATCTAAATTTCCGGCCAAACCAGGTCTGAACTCATCCAAGTCAGCAATGAACTTCACTCCAAAAGCATGCACTCCTTCCTGGAGGCACCTGGAAGGATCTTCCTGCTTCTTCTCCAATCCTTAAGGTTGATCAAGAGCTGGTCTTCGCTCCAGTCATGCTACCTATGCCTTATCTTCTGTCTAGCTTTCCCACTGTCTTTCTTTCCTGTGTGGTGAATGCCTCTTTATCCTGTCAAACCCCGGGGAAAAACCACTGCCTCCGTCGTCAATCCCCCTGACTGTCCCCAGGACAAGCTAGTCACTGCCTTTCTTTGCCACCACTGTGTACATACCAGTACCCCAGCTCTCTTATTAAGGGAAACTAGAGCTAATTTTGTATGACTGATACAAGGCCTGGTTCACAGGATGTGTCCAGCAAATATCTGCTGAACTAAATAGGATATGCCTCACCCCGCAGACCTTCACATCTCCATTACGGAAGATGGGCTCAGGGCCAGGGGTTCGCAAAGCTGCCAAGGATAAAAGCCATCCTTCCTCACAGGACAGGTTTACAGATGGTTGTGACTGATCGTGTGTGTGTTGGGGAGGGGTTGAAGGGGTCTTGAAGATCACCCAGGTTAGGGTGAGGCCCAAGCTCCCACAACACCGAGTGGGTCCAACCATCCGGAACACAGAGAGGGCAGGAAGGCCTAGTCCTGGGGAAGTGTCCCTACCCAGTAGTGTCTCCATGGGGTTCCCCTGGGCCCGCAGCCTCCACCCTGGAACAAAGGCTCTCTGTGGTCCTCTGTCCGGCAGGCTGGGGCAGGGTGCGATCTGCTGCAACGTTTCAAGGACAGGTGCATACACCTTCCTGAGGTTCTAAACCCTGCTTTAGTCACTGGAAAAGGGTGGAGAAGTGCCTGTGGGGCTTTCCACCCGCCCATGTTTCTCATCAGAAAAGAACCTCAGGGCACTCAACTGCCCTCAAAAGGAAAACAAAAAGCATTAAAACTACATTATTTCTTTAAACACAGTAATGTTTTTCTAGTAATTATGCAGGTCATTAGAAGTGTGAGGAGTGACAGAGAATACCAGGCCTCTGAAACAGGTGAGTAGCTTAGTCATGGCTGACTCTGTGGGCCTCCCTTTTCCCATGTGGGACCCAATCTCGCTGGGCCTTAGTTTCCTCCGCTGTACGATGGGGCTAATTTGAATACTGATCTCAAAATCTTGGGTGGATTAAATAAGATTTAAAACATGTACAGCATTTAGCTTAGTGACTGATACATGGGTTCTCCAGAAAGGTCTTCTACTCCTACAATTTAACAGTATGTCAAGTGAGAGGTTTCTTGACATTGAATAAAGTGAATACAGCCCATCCGAAGCTAAAAGTCTCTAAGTGCCCTTCCTCTAGAAGTTCAAAGAGTTGACAGAAGTTTGGGCCAGTCACCTTCCTACAAGACCACATTTGTCCAGAACACATCCCACCACCAAACACCATCATCATCCCCCAACCTCAAAAGCAAGGTAAGTAGATCTAGAGGACTCTTTCTGCCATCTTTCTGGGCCATTGTAGTAATGGGATTTCCCATGAATTACACATGAACATCCTAGGAGATGCTCACCGGAGAATTTACAATGTTGAAAAGAGAAGCAAATGCCAGGTCATGCTCCAGAGGTGGGCGCTCTCAAAGGCCATGCTCCAAAAAAAACGATCCTCCAGTTTCTTGCTGTGATGATGAAGCATGGTTACATTGGCGAATTTGGAATCACTGATGGTCACAGAACTGGGAACATGGTTGTGAACCTCAGGGGCAGGTTAAACAAGTGTGGAGGGAGGAGCACCAGATCTGATGTACAACTCAAGGATTTAGAAAAACGGCAGAATAATCTGCTCTCATCCACCAATTTGGTTTCATTGTATGCACCTCAGCTGCCATCACGGACCATGAAGAAGCAAGGTGAAAACACACAAGAGGGAAAATCCTGGGATTCCCTTTCCAGGGATGTAATACATACGTGCAAATAAAATGCTCAATGGACAAAAAAGGCAAAAAACCCCATAGAGGATGTAGATGAGAAAGTGTCACAGATTGGGGGAAGGTGGTCATGTCTGATGATCACAGATGCTGGATATTTCCTCTCCTTCCCAAGGAAAAGAAGGTGAGGTCCTTGCACTCCTTGAAAACAAAGGAGTAGAGGTGCCAAGAGAATCACTCCAATTTGGGTATTGGCATTCCTGTCCCTGTTTGGACATCTACTCAGCACGGACTTGGCAGATCTACCTCTTGGTCACCTAAGTCGGGGAGGAAAGAGCTCGGGAGAAACTACATGGTGGGGGTTTCCAGGTGACAGAATGACTGTTCTACCTACTCTAGGTGGAAGATGGAGCCCACACATTCCTGACAATTCTATAGGGCATAATGCAGAGATGAGGAGACTGAGGGCTACAGTCACACTAGGACCCCTTATTTGGGGACTAAAAGAGGCCTGAATCAAGGGGAACCAGATAAAAATGCTACCCACTGAGGGCAAACCAGAATGGCTGAACAATCTCACAAAAGACTACTAACATCCTGGGAGCAGCATGGGGGCAAGTCCGTGGTCAGTGGGCCATACAGGGTCTCTCGTCTGGGGACAGTGGCAATTATGGCTCTGTACAAAGAGGGCAGCAACTTCACCAGCAGAATTCTGCCTGCTCTATCTATCTACCCCGGTCCTAGAGGCAAAGGAAGGAGGGTAAGGGAAGGAGTCATTAGGCCCTGATCCCTCTTTAATCTTCTTCCTTTCTTTTCTTCTATTTTTTCTTTTAAGATTTTATTTATTTGACACAGAGAGAGACAGAGACAGAGAGAGAGATCACAAGTAGGCAGAGAGGCAGGCAGAGAGAGAGAGGAGGAAGCAGGGTCCCCGCCGAGTAGAGAGTCCAATGTGGGGCTCAATCCCAGGACCCTGAGATCATGACCTGAGCCGAAGGCAGAGGCTTAACCCACTGAGACACCCAAGCGCCCCTTTTCTTCTATTTTTTTAAATTAATTTTTTTGAGTGAGACAGCAAGTGAGTGAGCATGCGTGTGTGTGTGTGTGTGTGTGTGTGTGTGTGTGTGTGTGTGTGTGTGAGCTGAGGGGGTAGAGGGGAGAGGCAGAGAAATGTGGGGCTTGATCTCATAACCTTGAGATCATTACCTGAGCTGAAATAAAGAGCTGGACACTTAAGTGTCCCTCTCCCTCTTCAATCTTCCAAAGCCACTTGCTCTGGGGCATGTGGGTAAAAACGAGCACTGAACAGACTTTGAAACTGAAGTTTAAAAACAAGACCAAAACTAAAAGGCAACCTATGGAATGGGAAGAGATATTTGCAAATGCCTCATCAGATAAAGGGCTAGTATCCAAAATCTATAAAGAACGATCAAACTCAACACTAAAAAAACAAAAAAATATCCAGTCAAGAAATGGGCAGAAGACATGAACAGACATTTCTCCAAAGAAGACCTACAAATGGCCAACAGACACATGAAAAAATGCTCCACCTCATTCACAGCATGAGGGAAATACAAATCAAAATCACAGTGAGATACCACCTCACACTAGTCAGAGTGGCTAAAATTAACAAGTCAAGAAATGACAGCTGCAGGGGCGCCTGGGTGGCTCAGCTGGTTAAGCGACTGCCTTCGGCTCAGGTCATGATCCCGGAGACCCGGGATCGAGTCCCACATCGGGCTCCCTGCTCGGCGGGAAGCCTGCTTCTCCCTCTCTCACTCCCCCTGCTTGTGTTCCCTCTCTGGCTGTGTTTCTCTCTGTCAAATAAATAAAATCTTAAAAAAAAAAAAAAAAGAAAGAAATGACAATTGTTGGTGATGATGCAAAGAAAGAGGAACCTTCCTACACTGTTGCTGGCAATGCAAGCTGGTGCAGCCACTCTGGAAAACAGTGTGAGGTTCCTCAAAAAGTTGAAAATAGAGCTACCTTATGGCCCAGCAGTTACACTATTGGGTATTTATCCTAATGATACAAATGTAGTGATCCGAAGGGGCACATGCACCCCTATGTTTATAGCAGCAATGTCCACAATAGCCAAACTATGGAAAGAGCCCAGATGTCCACTGACAGATGAATGGATAAAGAAGATGTGGTATAGATATACAATGGAATATTACTCAGCCATCAAGAAGAATAAAACCTTGCCATTTGCAACAACATGAATGGAACTAGAAGGTATCAGGGTAAGCGAAATGTCAATCAGAGAAAGACAAATACATTATGATTTCACTCATATGTGGAATTTAAGAAACAAAACAAATGAACATAAGGGTAGGGAAGGAAAAATAAGACAACAGAGAGGGAGACAAACCACAAGAGACTCTTAACTCTAGAAAAAAACCAATGGTTGCTGGAGGGGAGGTGGTTGGGGGGAAGGGGTAACTGGGTGATGGGCATTAAGGAGGAACATGATGTAATGAGCACTGGGTGTTATACGCAACTGAAAAATCATTATATTCTACCCCTGAAGCTAATAATACACTATATGTTAATTAAACAGAACTTAAATAAAAAATTAAAAAAAAACCAATACCATCATAAGCACTAACATAAAACTGTCCTAATAATGGACCATGATTGACAAGTTATGCATTCTGGCCAAAATATCAGGAAGTGAGTCTCAACTCAGCAGGAAAGATGAGGGGTTCCCCGTCACACAGTTGGGGGTAGTTAACGAAACACCATGAAGCCACTTCCCAGCTATGCCCCAATGACAGACGCCTCAACACACTGGCTCAGTGGGCTCTTCTATGCTCAGAGACCCCCAAGGGCCATATCCTAACACGGACAAGGCTGGAACTGAGGGTCTGCCTGATAGGCCTCATCTTCTCAGACAGCGTTCTAGCCAACAAAGTTCTAAATCTTTTCTGGTTTCCTTCACCTATATGTGACATACCTCGATTTTATCCCTTTGCTGTCCCAAAGACACCAGCAACACGAGCTCTGAAATCATAGAGACCTGGGTTCAGCTCTGCCTCTGCCGCTCACTAGCTATAGGCTTTGAGGAGTCACTCGTAACCTCTTTAAGCCAAGCTCTTCTCATCTGTAATTTCCAGCTATAATGAATCCGCATCCACTTCAGTTGTGAATGCTGCAGCTGCTTCACAGAAAAACCCGAGAAGTGCCGGTGGTGCATATTAATTCAACAAGTAGTTACTGAATCACCTACGCCTTAAGGTATAAAGAGGACAGGGTAGGTGCAAGGGGATAGTCGAGGCAGAAGGCAGGACAATGCGTAGATAGATGGCAGAGGGGCCAGGTGTCACCTCCAGGCCACGTGGGATGAAGCTGACCTACACACGAGTCCACATACCCTAGGGTTCTTTCTGTTAAGCAGGACTCTGGGCAAATCCCTGCTGATGTTCTTCCGGGGGCTGGGGCGGGGGGGGGGGATCGAATAGCCCTGGGTCCAACTACTTCCAGAAACCACGAGGAGCCTGTGCCTGCCACCTACCAGCCAGCCAGCACAATAGTGCTCTACCAGAAGGAAATAGTGTTCTTCGGAATGGGAATTTGCATCTCCCCACCCATCCATGGAAATCCCACACCAAGCCCCACCACGCCCCAGCAAGCAGGTTCCATGGGTCATTCAGCCCAGATATTCCCACAGAGAAGGGCGCATCCCCCAGGGCGAAGGAATCTCCCAAAGACGCCCCCACTCAGAGCCGGGGTTAGGGCTGACCAGCCCATGGCAGCCATGGAGACCTCCGAAGCAGTGTGTGCACCCCTGACGTGGGACAGGCCCGGCACACGAGAGGTCACATTCAGACAGGACACGACAGGCCAACGATGCACCAGTAGTAGTCACCCGCCGCCGATACCACTCACACAGCCTGGAAAACCAAGCTCTCACCGCACAGCAGGGCAGAGGCAAGGAACAGGCCCCAAGCAGACCACATTTGCAAGCTTACCTGTCCCACTGGGCTCTTTCCTTCCTCACTGCCCCGCCTCCTCCCCAGCCTGACCACCGGAGTTGATGCTAATAGGCATCTTTTCAATAAACAAACTTGCTAGGGAAAGGTGGTGTCATGTGAGGCCCAAACTGTTTTACCTGTTCTGGGAAAACTGGAGGCAGGTGCAGCCTAATGAGGTTGGGAGGCTGCCGGGGCCTGTGGCCACGTCCCGGCTGGCAGCTGCTTGTATTTACCAACAGGAGAGAGCGCAAAAGATTCCAGGGCGAGACGTTGCCTGAGGCGGCTGAGAATTCGGACCAGCCAGCTCCAGACCAATACTTAATTGAATAGCAAACCACCAGCGCACGCTAATGTGCTAATTAGCCACCCAATTGGAGTTAATTAAAAACTAATCAGGATGTCAAAATGTAGCCTCTCATTAATATATCACGTGTTTTGTTGGTTTGTTTTTTGAGCTAAGAAAAGTCCTGCTTCTTCTAAGAAAAGTTAGAGATAAGGATTCGGCATTTTTCCCTGGTAACTGTACAATTTAAATATGTGCTGTGGCTAAGTGTTCCCTCTCCCACAGATAAGGCCCGGCTTGATAATTAACTGAATTGCTAGCTGGGAGAATCCAACCAGCGTTGTTTGATTAAGCCCTCCTCCAGAGAAGCAACCCCATCTCCAGCAGTCCCTCCTCAGTGTCTAGCAGACGTTGGCCAGCAGGGTTGAATCTCCATTCCTGGACTGATTCTTGGGGCGTCAAAAAGTTGTCATCCTCAAGTCTAGACAGGCCTCGAGCTGTGTCAAAACCCAGAGAAAAAAACGGAAGCGTGCACCAGCACCCCTGGGCTTAACTGTATTAAGGTCATCAGTAAGTAACAGGTGGGCATGTCTAATGATGAAAAGGTAGCTTCATGACAAGTGCTCGGACTCACCTTCTGCAGACAGCCCCTGGATGTTTATTCCCTTCGCTGCCAGGAAATTCAAGCAGGCATCTATGTTTTCAATCTAGAAAAAGAAAACAACAACAACAACAACATATGCTCAATGTTCAGCCTTCTCCAGAACCATCTTTTATCAGGAACCAGTGTCAGAGAGAGAGTTCACTGTGCATTTCCTAAGGTTTGCAGTGAGCAAAACAATGCACAGTGGCAGATGGATGGATGGATGGATGGATGGATGGATGGATGGATGGATGGATGAGTGGGTGCAGGTCAGGGCTCTCTGCCTGTACTTGCAAAAGAAATATTTACCCAACCACTAATATCCAACCACACAGTTCCAGAAGTCGAGGCCCTGGCTTGCTTGTGGTTACCAAAAATAACCAGAGTGGAATGAGAGCGCCTACGTACCCCACTGTCATTAGAGTTATCCTGAAAATTTGAGCAGCTGCCAGAAAAATGGAGGTGGGGACAAAGGGGATAGTAGACCCACCCCTCCACCAGCAGCTGGGAGAAATTTCCAGCACCAAGGAGGCACGCTGTCAAACATGAAAACAGTGAATGGGAGTTTCAGCAGGGCTCTCGGTGGTGTTTACTCACAAACTCTCAGGCTGGCGGGCATTGCAGATGACAAGGGAGGACTTCCACCTCTGTGAGCCCCTCTGTCCTTTGTGTTTTTTGTGACAAGAAGGAATCCACCTGCCAGAGTCTGGGAGGCCTCCCAGGCTTGCCAGGGCTCATGCCACGGCCAAGGGCGAGCAAACGGCCAGCCCACGGGAAAGAACAATTAGGTCATTCCCAAAGGTCTGATTTGACTTCACTTGTCAGGGCTAATGATTTTTTGGTCTACAGGAAAATGTTCAGGCTCAATTAATGTCAATGGTGACCATAAATAAAAGAAACTGCTTTTGACTTGGCACAAGGATCTTTGAATTTCACACAGTTTGCATTTCACTGTGGAGAGCTCCCCACCCCCCACCCGACTTCCTACACTCCGGCAGCATTCTTATACATTCAAAGGGGGTGTTTAACCCATAGGGTTTATCGTGAATAAATGACTGTCTTTCACAGTGTCCATGTGACCATTCTCCCTTCCCCTCCCCAAGTGATCTTCTAAAGGCGACTTCATAGCCACAGAGCCCAGAGCCTGCAGTATAAGAAAAGCTCTGATTTGCGTAAAGTCTGGCTCCAAGGCAGTCTTCCTGAAATGCATGTCCTTCTTCCCCCATGTCTGGCATTTTCCTTCTCTGCTCCCAGTCTTCAGACCTTCCAAACATAAAATTAAGTGACAGAGGCACCTAAATCAAACTGCACTCGTTCTAAGGCTCCACTCCACCCTGAACCCGAGGCTGCCCCCTGCTTAGTTTTGAGCACAGGTTTCCATCTCTCTCCCAGCCTCCATCTCACCCTCAAAGATTCTCATCTGGGAGACTATTTTTTTCTCATCTCTAGGAAAAGGGGCAAAATGCAACTCCCTGCAAACTAAATAAATGCTGATGTTACAGGCTATGCCGCCACAATTGCAGAAAATCATTTCTTATAAAGGGGGAGAGAAAGCGAGATTGTTTTTAACCCTTTCTTCCAAGCCAGAGGACTGACAATGAGAGCAGGTGCCATCAACATGGAGGGTGGGGGAGGGGAAAGAAGGAAGAGAATGGCAGGGAGGGCCCTGTGGAAGGTGTTTTGAAGCAATCTGCTTACATTTTAAGTAATCAAAATTAGATCTCTAAATGTTATTTCCCCGTTACGTTTTGAGAAAAATAATAATCTGTCCTTATTTCTGCAACCTTCCACCATAATAATGTACCGAAAGCACACAAAAGAATCTGTGGCCCCCACAGAGGTATTGATATTTAAATCAAGATAAAATTATAAAATTCTTCTACCTCTTTTCCCTTTGAATAATCCTATCCTGCTTCTTCAGTGTATCTTGCACATGAATGATAAGTGAGGTTTTGTCAATTATTGTTCCCGTGAGAATTGAGATAAAGAGAAGGTTGACTGCCTGGGAATCTGTTAATGTAAAATTAAAAATAGTACACTTGGTATCTATCCCGGCAAGCGTCACAGAGGTGTGCTGACGTGGGTAGGTTAAGTTTTTTCAACAACAGTGTAGCAGAGTAGCATTGATTAAAAAAAAAAAAAAAAAAGACACCGACCAACACATTCAAGAAAAGCTCTGCTCTGCTACAACATTCTAATTCTATAGAAATTTCCTTCCAAAGACCATAAAGCACATTTACTTGGCACATTCATAGAGCATTCAGTGCATAGAATGTCATTTAAAGTACATGTAGGGGGCACCTGGGTGGCTCAGTTGGTTAAGCAACTGCCTTCGGCTCGGGTCATGATCCTGGAGACTTGGGATCGAGCCCCACATCAGGCTTCCTGCTTGGCAGGAAGCCTGCTTCTCCCTCTCTCAGTCCCTCTGCTTGTGTTCCTTCTCTCACTGTGTTTCTCTCTGTCAAATAAATAAATAAAAATCTTAAAAAAAAAAAAAAAGAATCTGAGTCTTTAAAAAAAAAACTTAAAAAAAAAATAAAGTACACGTAATTTCTTCCTGCAAGACTAGCCCTTGGGCCATCTACTGGGCTTTCTTTTAATGTTAAATTCTATTAAAGGAATGAGTAATTATAAATTGGTTACCTGGACTACTTCTTCCTCCTGTTGCTTTTTAAAATCTCTATCATTCTTTCAAAGAATTTCAAGATTAATTCTCCACAGGGCGGGGAGAGTGCAGGGAGAAGGGGTGATAATGTTGCCACCCCCAACGAACATCTGGCAACATTCTGTGTTCTCACAGTGTAGGGAGGGAGTGCCACTAGCATCCATAGGTAGAGGCCAAAGATACTGCTGATCATCCTACAATGCACATAATGATGAAAAATCCTACCGAAAGGGTCAATAGTACCAAGCCTGAGAAACCTGTGATTCTTTTCATCAATAAATATGACTGCATACATGTCTGCTTTGTTCCAGGCACTGTGCTAGGTTCTCCTGACCATGTTGGGGCACAGTCCTCCTCCCTGTCCAGGAGCCCACACTTACATAACTCTTCTCTCTAGGGTCCACAGAGCCATCTGACACACACCCCAATTCCCAGTCATGTCAAAGTGAATCAAAGCATATAAACAAAGGAAGCATCAGGATTTTCCTTTGTTAGGTGGAGAGAGAAGGCCTAGGGGCACCAAGAATGCTTTCTCCTAAAGAGGAGATAAAGCAGGGAGCAGTGTCTGGATGGTTGGATTGCACTCCTGGAATATGTTTAAACTAAAAATAAGAACTTGGGTCATCATTTAGAAGACGATTCATAAGCCCATCAAGTGCCTTGAATTTTTTCCCTCCACTATGCTTTCTCTGCTCAAAGAAGGAGTTCAAAAAACATTCCTCAAGTCTCAAATCCACTCTTTAATAACGTTCCATTAAGGTTAAAAATCACTCCTGACAAGGCTGCTGAGACCCACGCTCTTTTCATCTGCACCCCGGGAAGAGAGCAGGGCTGGGAAACAGAATAGGGTCAGATGTGGATTCCAACCTCCTGGCTTCACTTGGAATGAGATCAGAAGCGGAGAATGTTTCTTTGATCCAGCCTCTCTCGTGACTGAAATTCACCTTAAGGTTTTCTTCCAAGTACCATGCAGGTAAACAACCAATCCATCCTCGTGCACCGTTGGAGCTGCAAACTGCCACCATACCCGGTGAGGGGACTGGCCCGGGCACTCGTCGCAGCACAAGCGTGTCCTCGTGCCCATCGTTAACGAGCCCTGTGGTTCATGTGCTATCCAGACACACAGTGCGAGAGGCAGATCTGATTAAAGCTGGGAATGCAGAGTGATGGGAAAGGCTCTTAACCAGCAAAGTATGTAAATACGACCAAAGTCGTTCATTAACACATAGCAGCCAATATAAACTACTTTCCAAAATTAGCTGACAAAAATCTGTGCAAAGCCTGACATTCCAGTGTTGCAGATGGGGGTGGGAGCCACACTTCGCGCTGGGGCAGGGAGGCTGTTGAGGTCGTTGCTGCCATAGCAATGGGTCCAAGAGCTCTGGGAAGGAGTTCCTGGAGTTTTAGCTGGGGGGAGGTGGAAAGCCCAGAAGTGGGACCACAACGTGGCTTGGAGACCCTGGGAGCAGAATGGGGTGGCTGCAGGCACGGGTGGAGTAAGGGGACAACAAGACCAAGATGCACGTGCGCAGTCTCCCCTTTGTTTGGGGCCACAGGAGGCCTCCACCGTGTGCTGTCTATGACAACCCAGGAAAGAGAGGCTAGGGTGAAGGCTCCCTCCCAGCCTCAGCCAGAGTCTCCATCCCAAAGCTGGAGAGTTTCTCAACAATCCCTGTACTTGAGATTTCAGGGCAACTTCTATGGACTGTGTGTGTTGTAGTCTTTGCTTCCCGTGTCCAAGAGCGCATCTCCACCCGGGACAGCCAGAGAGCAAGGAAAATCAAAACAAATGCCAAACAACTGGAAAGAGAAGGGGGAGGCATGGGAGGCAAATGGAAAACTTCACATTTCAACCATGATTAAGGCTGGACTAGGTCTCATGATAAAGTAAAATATGCAAACCTCGGAAGAACGGCTGTATATCTTCTCTGTAGCTTAGAGACTGATCAAATACCATCTGTTGTGCCAGTTGTCATGGCAACATTTTTCTCTAAATACCAGTGTAGCTGAGTGCAAAGCGCATGAAAATGACTACTGCACACGAAGGCCATCTCTCTGGGCACTACCTGGCCTAAAGGGAAGACGGGGCTCCAGGCGTGCGGGTAAACGGGGTATGACTTTTCATGAGTTAAGAGGTTCTCACTGGGGACCCTTGGAGATCTCCATCCTGGGAGGAGAGGCAAACAGCTGTTGCATTAAAGTCAGCCATGCTTATAACCATTTTTTAAAAGTCATGAAATACCCAGAGCCTAGGGAATGGTAGACCCGGACCCCAGACAGGGCTGAGTAAGAACTTACAAGTTCTGGACACCTTAAAAGCACGAGAAGCTTCTTCAGGAGCCTCATGCATCAGCTCAAACAACTTCCTTTCAGAAGTGTGACCCTCTTACCTGGTGCTTCTACTTGTCAACCAAAATAATTACTCACCCATTCATTTATCCATTCCTTGACCCTTATCTACTTAATACCTACTGGGTAAACTAGTGGTGAGTGGCCTCACAGGAGGGGTTTACTGGACATGAAGTCAATAACGCACAAGTAAGTAGAGACAACATCTGCCATGTACTAGAAGACCTCATCTAGCCAGAGGATTGGGGAGGGGGGGTTGTATTAAAAAAATTTTTTTTTAAAGAAAAGTTTATTTTTTGTGGGGGGGCACCTGGGCGGCTCAGTCGTTGAGTGTCTGCCTTTGGCTCAGGTCATGATCCCGGAGTCCCAGGATCGAGCCCCTCATCGGGCTTCCTGGAAGCCTGCTTCTCCCTCTCTCACTCCCCCTGCTTGTGTTTCCTCTCCTGCTATGTTTGTTTCTGTCAAAGAAATAAATTTTTTTAAAAAATTTATTTATTTATTTTTTAAAAGATTTTATTTGTCTGAGAGACAGAGGGAGAACCAGCAGGGGGGTTACACAGGCAGAGGGTGAAAAAGGCCCCCTACTGAGCAGGGAGCCTGAGGCTGGACTCCACCCTGGGATCCTGAGATCATGACCTGAGCCAAAGGCAGATGCTTAACCTACTGGGCCACCCCGGTGCCCCTGAATAAAAATTTCTTAAGGAAGAGATGGCATGTAGGCTCCAAGAGACAGGGCTTTTTGTCCATCTGCTCACTGATACAGCCCCAGGCACCTAAAACAGCAAAGAGCACATTATAGCTACTCAAGATTTGCTGATTGAAAGGGAATGTGGGCTGAGAGTGGGGAGACAAACTGTATCAAACATAGTAAACCTAAGGCTTCAAAGACTCCATGCAGGTTGCACAGCATACCACGTTCTAGGAACCCAAACAGAATGGGAATGGTTGGAGGCCAACAGGCAGAGGAGAAGAGCTAGGAGATAGGACGCTGAGCAGAAGATGGCTGGCCACACAGGGCTACGTTCAACAGCTTGCAGAAGAGAGAAGGTAGGAGCCAGTCCAAGCCCTTCCAGTCTGAAGGCTTGAAGATGGGCTATTTTGTGACTGGGACCAGCTCAGGCGGTGTCCTGGAAGCGGGGGCTCCAGTGACACCTGGGCTCGGCATGGAGATAGGGATGGATGGCGATGGGAGATCAGCATCTGTGGTCACACGCGCTAAGAAGTTCTGCTTCTTAACCAAAAGGCCTCCATGCTTTTCTGACACTCCTTCCTCTGCCCCTTTCCAAAAATAAAAATAGAAAAGAGGAAGAAAAGAAGGACGAACGAACGAAAGAAGTGCAATCATGAAACCCAACCAAAAAGCCAAATGAACTGTGGGGAAATGTTTCTCCTAAATGCCTGTCTCACGTGCATTGTCTCTTTCCTCTGCATTCCGTGGCCATGACCTGAGGCAGGATTTGTCCAGCTGAATGGTTATTTGGACTCCTCTCTCCGTGTTGGAGTCCAGCATCATCCCATGGTCATATGGCTCACAGGCCACAGTGTGGTCCTGGAGACACAGTCCCAGGGGACCCAGCTGGTGGGGTCTGGCCATTATGATTTTCATTTTAGGAGACCCCAGAAATGAGGGAACTATGTGGTGGCACTTCAAATTCTCTTAGGTGGAGAGATATTCAAGAGCATCTCCCCTTGTGAACCCCAAAGGCTGCTGTTTGCTTGGCTGATGAATGTAGCCATCCTAGCCCCATCTTTGGCCATTCAGCACATCAGCTCTAGCTTTCTTGGCAGCTTTGAAAAAGAAAGCTGAAGAATGTGGGACTCAGGCTAGATGGGGCTTCAGTCTGTTTCTCATGCTGCTTTAATGCCTTGCCCAGCTCCTTCCTTTAATTTGGCAATGTTATCCATCTTATTGTATATAATATAACTTCAGCTTTCCAAGATGTTGTCAAGAGTTCCTTTAAAAAAAAAATAAAGAAAAAAAGCTTTATAGGAGTCTCTCTGTTGTTACAGTAAATGGGTAGGTCCATATGGATAAAAAAAAAAATTTGAGAACAAGAATCTCAAATTCCTCCAGTGACGATCTTTCTCCACTTTGCTTCCAAATGCTTAGAATACTTCATTTTCCTCTTATATTCTGACTTCTCAATTTTTCCCTTGAGACAAAGAGAAATCTGGAAAGGGAGGTATAGCTAATGTTCTAGAAACCAGTCTGGAGGCTCCCGTAACTCCCTTACAGTTGAGCTCGGCAGAGTACCCACAGGTGGAGAGGAGAGGGGACATTTCCACTGGGGATCAGCACAGTTGGAAAGGCCCATGCGTGTTCATTCGGCATGCCACTGCTAACATCATCTCCCCACTCCGGTTTCAGAGTCATGCTGCCTCACTTCCTGGTCCTCCCCATTCCAAGGTGAGGCCTCCAAGTTAAGAGCTGGATACCAATGCTAGAGGGGAGTGATCAGGGCTAAGGACAGTATTCAAGGACATAAAACAGGAGTGAGACAAACCTGGAGTCAGATGAATCTGGGTTCCAATCCTGATTCTGCCTTGACTAAATGATGATCTCCACTAGATTTCCTCAGTGGTCTGACCTATCTCACAGGGCGGGGGATGGGCGGCCATTCTGAGAGAGGATTCTGTGTGATGTGGGCACGTGTCCCATAACTGGCAGTGCTTGTGACTATGTTATCATTTTTGACATGATGTCTCTGGGCTATACTTCTAAGACCACGATATGCCCAAATCTATGTCTGGAACTGGCTCCCAGCAAAGCAGAGTTCGACAAGTTTCCCGGGGCTGACTTCCATCTGCTCCTGGCTTTCCCCTCAAACCTGGCCATCCAGGACTTTGAGTCTTCTCGATCATCTACCGTGTGGCCTCTCTCTTAGCAAGCTTGCTCTTGAAAAGCCAGCAGTAAACTGATTCCCACCAGGGCAGAAGGACTGTTGCTGGCTTCCCATGGCTTACCTCTCCCACTGATACCTGTATTCCATCACAATTATTAGATGACAGTTATCTGTCAGAAGAATATGGGCTCTGGACTCCTCGGCACTGGCTTCTGGCTCCCTCATGGATTACCCATGAAAATCTGTCAACTGCTTCAAGTCTCAACTTCTTCATCTAGAACATAGGGATGTATAGAACTATCTCAACAGAGATACTGAAGCAGAGAAGGGTTGACCTGGTCAAGGGTCTGGAACTTTCCATAGCCAGAGCTTTAAAAGACTCTCTTCATAAAAGTCCATAAAAGCAGAATATTAGAGATGACTAGCCTCTCCTGAAAGTATAGGATCCTTTTGGAATTTGTGAGATGCTCTGAGGCTTGCTACATTACACAAAACTCATGTGGCCTCTCTGTGAATGGGTTCCTTGTAGAATTCTTTTCGATTCTGTTAGAATCAGCACTTCGTGTGCCAAAGGATTTTGGGCCAAAGTCTCCTTTACTAAGTTACATTAAAAACCCCAAGACAACAGACAGATAGTTTTGTTATGAAGGAGCAATGATCTTTTGGGGAAAAACCTGGCCTTTCCTACAGAGAAGGGTGGTAGACACCGACTTCAACAACAAAGCCCTGCCCTCTGGACCCTAAATGTGTGGCTGCCCGCTTGAACCAACAGAGAAGATTGGTACCATGGACACATGCTAGAGAATTTCATCCAGGAACTAACCAAAACTTGGTAGCCTCATTCATTCTTTGATGAATGGTGACTATTCACTCTCTTGCAGCCTCTGCTCTAGGGGAAGGGGAAACAGAGGGGACAAGACAGCATGGTCCTTCCTCACATCACAGCTTCCTACACAAAAGCAGACTTGAAGCAAAAATCTTCCCACTAAACATAGATCCCAAATACGGGTAGGGTTAACTTACACCTATCAACTCACCAACTCAAAAGCCTGACATGGATGCACTATGCTCTTTTCAGTCTTCTTCTTTTTGTATCTTGGCTGTATTTACATCCTTAAACCGATAAACCACCATAAAGTCTTCAAGAGGCAGAAGAGAAACATAAAACAGAACAGATCCTTGATACACTCCACGAGTGAGCAAATCCTCTGTTTTGGAAGTACCACTAGAATAGGTCACTTCCCCACACAGTAAATATATACAGGAACAGGGTAATGGGACCCTTTGCAGATGAAGGTCAAGAGCCAGACTTGCCCGCCAGGTTTGGTGAGCAATTCAGTCATTCCAGCCTGTGAGTGCACTTTTGTGATTCAGCCAGTTCACCATTATCCGTAGCTCTGGTTCTTCTGGGATGCTCAAAAGCAGTCAGCCTCTGGATTTCTACCTTGCAGTTACAAGGATAGCCAACACACATGGCAAGAATCACCCTGGCAGCATCAATACGCGGGAAAGCAAAGCGAAGCAGAATGCCTTCATGCCCAGTTCAAAATTCTGCCAGGCTTCACCCTCCCACCTGTGAAGACTGGGATGAAGGCGTCTGCTCTATCATTCTGTGCCTGCAAACATCACCCCATCATGTGCTTTTCTGCAGGAGATGAAATTTAAAAATTGCCCTTCCCTTTCTATTCCGATTCCAGATACTGCTAGCCATTAGTGGGTCATTATTATATGTCAGGCACACTACTAGCACTTTTCATGTACATTATCTCAATCTATTTTTTTTAATTTCAAAAAGCTCTTTAGTGGGTATGGCTACAGAGCACAGCCTGCATTCTAGACCGCTGGTGATGATTCATATATAATTGGGGAGATTTTGCAAGTAGTACACAAAATATACCAATACACTAGGTTTGACTAATGGTTTCAAATTCTAAAATTGGTGATCTAAGCAAAGAGCTACACACCAACCAATCAGAAGTCATATGGTATCAAAAATTAACAATACTATGAATAATTAAAATCATTCTCCACTCCATTTACTGCCATAGGCAGAACGTCAGAGGCACCAAGTCCACTGGAAAAAGAGAACAGAACGGACAAGGAAGTTCTTTATTACAGGATATCCTTGAGCTTTCCAAGGCTACAAGATATCTAATGCACCTGCAAAGAAATAGTGACCATTCATAATGCTAATCTCTGTTACTATTTCTGTCCTTGTCAAGTATTCAGTTGAACCAGTTAAGACTGCAACTTTTTGGAGGTAAAAAATGGTTAAATACTGGCCATTTCATATAATTTTACCTCTATTATTAAGAAGATAAATTCCCCCTAAAGGCTAAAATGAAACTGTTGGGTGACTATAAAAATAGAGCGCTTTAGAGCTATTCATAAATAAAGCATCAGTACATCTGAAACTCAGAATAAAATCTCTGCAGGTTTCTGAAAGGAGTCTCACAAGGCAGAGAAAAAACATCAAGTCAAACCAAACAGCCTCTCTGCAGGCTAAGCCCTTAAAAGACCCTCTGCTTTAGTTAGAGTTCCCACCTAAGATTCCCTTTAGAGAAGCAGGATGGGGCCCCACAAAGGGGGGGCCAGTTGATTTCTCCCAAAATCTCCCAGGAAAGGGAACTAGGTATCCTTCACAACAGTGAAGAGAACCAGGCTGCCTGGATTTCCTCCTTTCGTCTTCATGCTCCTTCAGAGGAAAGTGCGAAAAAGAAGAGATTTTGCCACCCACTCCCATCTCCTCCAGAGGATAGGATAAACCTCAAGTCAGTGTTGTCAGCTGCATTGTTACTGGAGCCACTACTAATAGAAAATTTTACCTTCCCAGAGAGATGGGAGCAGAGAGGACGTCTGTGGATTTCTCAGCCTCTTGGCTATCTTAAGGTAAGGTCTTTGATTTCCCTGAGCCTCAGTTTTCCTTTCAGATAAATGGGCACAATATCCCTTTTTCGAAAGCCTTGCTGAGACCTTCTAAGAAACTAATATTTACATGCTTAGAAAGCACTAAGCACTGGGATAAATTCTTTTGCATACATTATTATTTCAATTTATTTTCACCAATAGATGAGGTAGATGCTATCGCCATTTTCCAGATGGGGAAACGGAGGCACTAAAGTGCCCTTCTAAAACTGTAGTTATTAAATACATGGCAAGTGGGAATCAGAACACTTAATGGAAAGAGGTTTAAATCCATGAAGCCCTCTACAAACAGGGAATGTTAACAACCAAATGGCAAGAGCTCCACTATCATTCTGGACCACTCTATTTGGTCACCTCCCCTCCCCTGGGACTTCAGGTGTGTGACCAGGCAAGTCATCAGTCCCCCCAAACCAAATCTCATGTTCATATCAAAAGGATAAAGGACACTTCACAGAGGAAGGAGCTGAATTTCCCCACATTCTTTTGTATGTTTTGTAGGAGATATTATATGTTCCTTTTCTAGTGTTTGAAATCTTCAGGAGGAGAAATTATTAATATAAACATTTATGGGCATTATTTTGAAGTCAAAATGCTCCCCAAAGAAGGATCTTTCAAAAGCCCATGTGATAGTGCTTAGGATCCCTGAGAAAGTCCATGACACTCCTAAGAATACAACAGTTTGGAGATCACAGACTTCAAAGGTGTGTAAGGGGCAGGCAGGCAACAAATGAATAACAAAACCTGTGTATAGGGAATGGTGGAGAATAGGGCAAATGCAGCCCACACCCTCCTTGAGGAGGCAGCTGCTACTGGGTTTAGCCTATTTTGGCCTGAGGAGTACCAGCCCAGCAATGGTAGATCATTAGGAAAGGAAGGGAGGAAGGGAGGAAGGAAGGGAAAGGAAAGAAAAAGCTGACAGATCAATTTTTAGGAAGTACACTGATTTTTATCTATTGGCATTGATTCAGTTTTGTTTGTTTTAAAAGGTTTTTTGGGACCTGACCTCAGCTTCTGGGCAACCATCCTCCTCCCTTTGCTGAGGCTGACCACAGAGGCGTTCACCTACTGACCAGCCCCCAACACGCAGATGCAGAGGCTAGCTGTGCTTTATCCAAGCACAAATAGGAAGTCCTTGCTGAGTTCTGCTTCAAGGAAAAATTAACAAAACAAAGCAAAACACATACACATACAAAACCCCCTCTGATGTTAAGCTGAAACATCAGAACTACATGAAGACGTGCCGGGAGGTGGGTCCAAGCATGACGCCCAGATGGCTGTTCTATAAACCACAGTCTACATGGTTATAAATCACCAGCCTACCTCTTTTAGCTCAAGAAGACGTGTGGCTGTTCCGCCTCCATGTAGCCTTACATTTGCTAAGTTCTTTAACCATACGGGGCACCACATTGCCACTGACAGGGTCCCAGTCCTCAGGCAGGCGTGCTGAGCCTTTCTTCAGTAAATAGTCACTGAGCATCTACCAGGTGCCAAACCAGAAGGACAGATGGACACATGCAACAGTGCCCTCAAAGACGTTGCTGTCTACTGAGATGAAGGCAGTAAAGTACAATGTGCTAAGGGATTATCGCTCCCATTTTTCAATGGAAAAAACCAAGGGTCATGTGGGTTAAGTGAGCTAGAAGGGGCAGAGACTGCGTTGGCAGACTCCGAGAACACGGCCTTGTGCATGATTCAGATCTGATCCACTCGGAGCTTACTACAGTTCTCAGACAAGGGGATGTCTAAAGCATCTTAACCTTTTCAAGAAAGCAAAATGACTGGTTCATTCAAAATCCTTAAATTTAAATATAAACCCTTCAGAGATACTGTTAATTTTTAAAATTTTTAAACAACTTTGCAAGCTAATTTATGTTTACATGCATGTTTGCACAGGCAAAGGAGATTTCTGTACTTGGCTTGAAGATAACCTTGGCAAAGTGTGGTCACCAAACCAGCCGCATCAGCATGGCACCAAGATTGGCTCCTTTAAAAATTCAAATACCCCGGGCTCCACCCCAGGCCTCCTGAGTCAGCAGCTCTGGGGTTGGGCCGAGCCCTGTTGGGACAAGCCCGCCAGGTGACTCCACTGTGTGCTCAGGCCAGGGCAGCTGTGCCCTGGGAGGCTTTGAGAAAACCAAACCCTACTTCCCTCATCAAGGAAAATAATCTGCTCTATGGGGGTCTTTTCCGCATGTCTTTATAACTAAGTTAAAACATAAAATTGTGAGAGAGATGATGGGAGAGAATTTCTTCACTTAGGACAACTCAAGTTTCTTTACAGCATTTAAAAATACAAAATACAGGGGTACCTGGGTGGCTCAGTCAATAAGCATCGGGCTTCGGCTCAAGTCATGATCCCAGTTCCTGGGATCGAGCCCCACATCAGGCTCCCCGCTAGCCAGGAAGCCTGCTTCTCCCTCTCTCACTAGCCTTCCTTGTGTTCCCTCTCTCGCTGTGTCTCTCTCTGTCAAATAAATAAATAAAATCTTTAAAAATAAATAAGTAAAATAAAAATACATATTATGTATCTGACATATTGAAATTTGATGTGCGACATCACCCCCATTCTCTGGGCGATTCCTGTTGAATTGGGCTATTAATTGTTGAAGATCATTCATCTAAGAAACATGAGCCGAGCACTTCCAATGTACTCAGCCCCACACCGGCTGCTGGAAATATGGAGATTTTTATTGAACCAAAAGGCGAAAAACACGCTATCCATACTACAAAGCTTGGGTGTTAGTAAACAAAATATGACAAATGTCTCAAAATGTGTTTAAACGTCATATTAGCTCCAAGACAAGCACCCGTTACTTGAGGAGCATTGTACCTACTCATAAGTGCAAGTTCAGGAAGAAGTCAGGAGTCCCTGGAGCCCAACTTGTAATTGGCACCTGCGGCTCCTGGGACAGCTTCGTGTCTGAAGCCACCCACGACTCAGTCATGCAGTGCTCCGTTCTCCCCCTACTTCCTGACAGTGACCTGCTTTGAACTTAGCACAAAGGTGGCAAACTCCGGTCTGAAGTCTTCTAACAAAGGAAGCAACTTCCGGCCAACTCTGAAACCCGAGGGGCTTGTCGTAGCCAAACTCGGGTAGAATTCTCTGCTAGAAACTCAGCATACTGTCTAATAAAGCAAGAATCATTTTGGTTGAATCCCAGCGAGTATTAGTTTCCTGCTTCTGCTGCAGCAAGTGACCAAAATTTAGTGGCTTAAAGCAACCTAAAATTCTCTTTGAGTCCAGAGGAAAATGTGTCTCGCAGAGCTACAATAAAGGGGGCAGCTGGCTATATCCATTCTGGGGGCTCAAGGGGAAAATTGCTTTCCTTCCCTTTTCTAGGGAAGGGGCCCTTCAGATCCACCTGCATGCCTTGGTTCATGGCCCCTTCTAACCTCTTCAGAGCCAGGACAGCACCTTCCAGTCTCTTGCCTCCCACTCCCACCCTGCGCCCGTAATCACATGTCCTCACTCACCTCCTTGCAGCCCTGAGAAGGGTTCTGGTGATCATACCAGCCTGCCCAGATAATCCAGGATAATCTTCCTGCCTCAAAACCCTTCACTTAATCACACCTCACAGTCCCTTCTGCTATGTAAGATAACGTTCACACAACTTCCTAAGATCAGTATATGGACACCTTTGGGGGTCCACTGCTCAGCCTACCACACTGGGAGCCTATTTTGAGTATGAATAAACCATTCAATGCACAGTAGTTAGGATATATGGGACTCATACGCAGGGAAGAGAACGAACACCCAATGTGCTCTCTCCATGAGCCAGGACAATGCAGGGGCTAACTATACCGTTCCTCGACCATCCTTGGCAGCAACCCTAGGAGGCAACCTCCATTACAATCCGTCTCTCACAGAGGACGGAAGGCTCAGATTTAGTAAACTGCTGGGCACACGTGGCTTGGTGATGGGAGACCCAGGGATTCCTGATTCCAGGCTTCTTCTTCAAACCAAATCTCCTTCTCGTGAAGGAGGTCCTCTCCCCCGGCTCCACCCACACCACCAGGAGGGCCAGTATCACAAATGTAATGTGCTTCCCCATCACAGTCCATCTTTTCTCTTCTTTATCCGTCAGTGTAGATGTCTATAACACTGCCCAGTTAGAAGTATATATGACACATGTTTGCTACTCTTATGTAAGAAGATGGAATCTGGGACAAAAGCAATAACCCCAGGATCTACAGCAGGAGGGGAAGAGGAGGATAGATTCTCTAACATGACTCACATTTAGCCCCTGGCAGAGCACCGAAAATGGCAGCATGCTCTAGGTTCTCCACACCATGCAGGGGAATCAACAAGATCTGTTTCTCATTCTATGAGAATTAAAGGAGCTAAAACATGTAAAGTACTTACCGCCTTTTAGATTTTTATTGATTGATTTAGAGAGAGAGCATGAGCATGGGGGAAGGACAGAGGGAGAGAGAGAAGCAGACTCCCCACTGAGCAGGGAGCCCGGGATCATGACCTGTGCCCAAGGCAGATGCTTAATCAGGTGAGCCACCCAGGTGCCCCAAGCACTTACCGCTCTTATTAGCAATGTTAATAATCTCTGGTGGTTGTAAGGATGTCTCAATATGCTTACTTCAAGTGGCATAAAGAACCCAATAAACTAAAAGTTAACTGCACTGTCCTACTTGGGTCTTTGGCGAAACCAAGAAAAAAAAGGAATTAAGAGTAGGAAAGATACTTCTCGGATAATGTTAAAGAAATTCCAATATCCAAATAATAGCCATAAAGAAGGATCTGACAAAGGCATGTTATAATCCTTTAGTCACATGGATAAGTCCAGGCTAATTCTCTTCTTAGTCCTTCCATCCCTCTGTCTATCTGCCCAACCATGCAACATTTATTAAACACCTACTAGATGCCAATCATCTAAGCGTATCCTAAGTTAGGACACTCAGGTGAAAGACCTGGCATCTCCTTTAAAACAAGTCTACAGACAACCATAAGGAGTGCTATGGGAAACGCAGGCACGGAAGACCCAAGACCCGGAGACACAAAAGACAACAGGCACCTGATTATCTCAGTTACTTGAGATAACAATTGACCTGAAGATTAAAGGTCACAGTATCCATGTGGGATGATCATCAGTTCTTCCAGGCAGTCTGGACAGCATGTAGCTGAGTACAAGGACAGAAGTGCACAGCCTCTTTGGGGGCACCCCACATCCCAGTATGCCCGGGGTATGGAGTTGGAGCGACCGAGTGGCAATGACGGTAATTGGATTGGGAAGGACCTCCTACTGTGTGCTTAAGAGTATGGGAAAGGGAGAGGGGTAGCCCATGATGGTTTTAACAGAGACGTGCCCGAAGAAGCAGAAAGCTAGACATGGATGCTGCCTCCACGTTGAAAGAGATCACTGGCCAAAACATAAGCAGTGACAATGGATGTCCCATCGAGTGGGAAGTGGTGGATGCTGCCAGCTGACCTTGGCCATGGACTCTTTCCACTTTGCTTTAAATTCTAAGTGGCCTATGGACTTTTCCTCACTCCTTGCTTCTGTAACATGTGTGTGCCCTTATGGTGATATAAAAATAGGCTCAGCGGCCCAGGGAAGAGGCAACTCAGCTGCCCAAGGATCTCAGACACTCCCTAGGCATGTGGCCTGCTTTCTCTCAGCTGTTGGGAGGGCTCAAGGTCACTGGGCCTGGAAACCTGACTCTGTTGCAGATGGCCTTCCCTCGGCCCAGGAGGCTCCATGGAGAACACAGGGGGAGGTACCTGGCACCAGGGCTGTCCAAGGCCATCTCAAGAGGCTGCCTCTCACTAGGGACCCCTCCTCCTTTTTCAGCTCCTGAGGTTCCATCAACAGGTCAGC
>PITA01007972.1:58973-87805 GCA_004023965.1 Spilogale gracilis
AAAAAAAAAAAAAAAAAAAAAAAAGACCTTGTAAAGCCTCAGTCCCCATGTGCAATTTTTTGCGGGGTCTGGGGCAGGGAGGAATTCTGCTCGTGGAATGTGAGTTTGAAAACCACTGCCTGGTCCCTTCTCTGTGTCTATATACACATCCCTATTGTTTTGGGAAGCTGGGGCTACCATGTCCATGGGGACCTCTGAAAGGGCAGGGTGGGGGAGCAGAGCCGTGCCCTAAGCAGCAGGGACACTGAACTTTGGGTTCTGTGGAGCCCCGGGGGACACATGGGTCACCCTCTGGGATTTAAAATCTCAGATGGATGCATAATTCTGGGGGGTGTGATCTGACTGAGGGGGCCTTAGCTTTCCTCGGATTTCCAAAAGGTTCCATGTCCCCAACACAAGAACTATGTGCAAAAATCACCAGTCATAGAACTGCCATGTATCAAGTCCTGTTCCTAGCACGGGGGTAACAAGCTCACCTACCTGAAAGTGCTGTTGGGAGGGAGAGGACGGCCGGGCAGCACCGAGCCTGGGACCTAGAACCGGGCAAACCCTCGACAGGCTCTCATTGTATTTTATCATCTTCATTAGTACTACCCATGATTATCCCTTTCGTTGCCTCATTAGTACTAGGAAAACTTTATGAGCTGTATATTATCAATCCCACTTTCAGGAACAGGAAACGGAGCCTTCAAAAGGTTAAGTAATCAGCTCAAGGATACAGAATAGCAGAGGAGGAACTTGAACTTGGCCTGCATAACCATGCCTTGCTCCATGTAGGAGCTCTACGGGAAGGGGGCGCCTGGCTGGCTCAGTCTGTTAAGCGTCTGACTTTTGGTTTAGGCTTAGGTCATGATCTCAGGATCATGAGATAGAGCCCCACCTTGGGTTCCTCACTCAGTCAGCTTGGGACTCTTTCGCCCTTCCTCTCTCTCCCTTTCTGCTCCTCTCCCTGGCTCACACAGTCTCTCTCTAAAAATAACTAAATAAAAGCTTTAAAAGAAAAAGGCAGAGCACTTGGAGAGCTCAGGAGGCCGCTGTCCTAGGAGGCCTCAGATGACCCGGGCCTAAGATCAGCGACCATAGGGATAAACAGGCCTGGGGCTTTCCACCAAAAGGGCCAGCAGGCCTTGCTAACCTTGCACCTCTCCTCATGGACAACAGAAAGCCAAGCCCTGTAAAATAATAAAGATTAGAAAAGGAAAAGCACCCCCTGCAGCAGCCATTCCTAGGCTCCCAAGGGAGGTACTGTCTTGGAGCCCAGGGGCTCAAGGAGAGGCAGTGCCCCCGGGCCAGGCTCCAGGCAGTGTTTTTCCTCCCAAACTAACTCCTAACTCTGCTGAACACAGCACTTGAAAGCCAAAAAGATGCCCCTGGGTTGCCATGGCAACTCTGAACAGACAAAACATTTTAACCAGCTCTGACGCACGCACACACACAAAACTTATTTAAGGGCCAAAGCGACGGCCTGGTGGGTGGGTGGCGGGGAGCATTTCTGCAGCTCTGTCTCCAAGGACGTGGCCCCTGGAGTGTCTAGGTCAGCCTGGAACTGCCCAAAGAACTCGTCTAACACAAGCTGAGGCCAACTTCCTAAGAAAGGCAATTCCCTGCTGTGCCTCTCCGCCTCGTGCCCACAGTGATGGTCCTATGCTATGAGGACTACCAAAGGGTTACAGTCTATGCTGATGGCTCTGCCTCTGCCTCGTCCTGGGGACAGCTCTCCACCATGTGGCACTTCAGTCTGTCACCAGAAACGGGGAGCGTTATGTGGGCTCACAGCAGAGTCCAGAGGGTGGGGTGTGCCGTAAACACAACTGGGCACACAAACCTTACCGCACTGTGCAGCTACAAGTCGGAGCAAGGAACAAATGGCCATCTCCCACCAGGCAGCACTTTCAGTTCCCAGACCCCATGACTGAACTTCCCATTCCAAGGCTGGATGACCATGGGTATTATCCTTTAAAAATACTTCACTCCGGGGCCCAGTGGGGGGTTGCTCCCCAAAATGTGTTGATCTGGGGAGTGATGATGAAAGCAGGAGGTCTGTCCCAGACCTGAAGACTGCCATGCCTACGGGGTCTGCTGTATTCTGGGCCCTTCCATGCCCCACTCCTCACTGCAGGAGAGGGGCCTCCCCAGATATGGCTTACGGCACTTGGGAAGGATCATAATGAAATGCTGCAAAACCTTCCTTTGCAGGGTCCCTGACAAGGTTTAGTAAAGAGATGTTCCAGGAATGTTAATCTTTTAATCTTCTTCTACCTGTCATTCCCCTAGGGAGAACCCTCTTGCCTTACAGACTTACTCCTTAGAAGTTACTCTTGAACCTCCCTTGTTCTCGGATGTAATGGGCCCCCCACTGTGCCGTGTGCACAGAGGTCTATGCAAACAGTGGCACTGTTATTCTCTCTCTCCTGCCCACTCATCACAGAGTTTCTGGAGGGCAGGGACCCCCATCCTGTTCACCTGAACATTCATGTGGCCCACCCCAGTGGCTGGCATTGGTCAGCACTCGGTGAAGGTTTGCTGATCGGTAGACTCAAAGGGACAATGCCACACCCACTGCATCTGAGCCTTGGTGCCCTTGGGATTTTCTACGCCCGATGCTGGAGCCATCTGCTCTCACTTCCACAGCTTCCTGGAAAAGAACATTTGAAGCAGAGCCCAGAGTGCAGGAATTTGAGACCTGAGCCACTGGGCCGCCTGGTGGGTCTGGAGAAGTGAGGGGGCTGGGCCTCCTACTCACAAAAATCAAAGCTCTTGGCCCTACTCACAGATTAGCTGATGGACTGAACATGTCCCTTGGAAACTGGAACTGCACCCATTCCTCCGGCTCTAAACTAGGATGGCTTTTCTTTGGCTCCATTTTTCAAGGCCCCTGAAGAGGCTGCATTTTCTTAAGGAGTGAGCACATCAACTCCATTAATTATTTTCAAGGGAGGCACAGTTACCCTCTGAACAGGTACACTCCCCACATTCTCACTTCCCTATGGGTCCTCTTCCTCTTGCCATGTGCTCCCCACATGCCCCCCCGTTTCCCCCAAATAGGCAATTTGTAGCAAACAAGAGCAAATCTTTCTCATGGGCTGCCTGAAATGAAGCCTATAAGTCTGACCCTCTAGGAATCTAGAAACGGGGGCTTACCCACTGTGTCGTATTCACAAAGTATGCTTCCCATGAGTAGAAATGCATGAACTCTGCCTATGCTCGTCTAGGTGCACACACGTGCACACACACGGGTCCATACCTGTGCTTGTCAAAGAAGTACTTCCTGTGTGCTCTAGGTGAGGTTCCTTCTTATGGATCCGTCACAGTTTGTGACGCAGGGCGAACGACAGTGGCCCTGTTGTCTTTATCCTCTTTCTCCTTTAGACAGAATTGAATGACTGTGGTGGACGTTTTCACATTTTCCTGGCCTCACGTTCCGGACGTTGAACTATTCTCTGCTACGTTATCACCAGACCGTGTCTGCCCCCCTGCCCCTAAGCTGGAACTAATTATCACAGACAATTATAAGATTTTATACTCCTGTGTTCTAAAAAAAAAAAAAACAAACAAAACAAAAAACCCACAGGCCATAAAAAAAAAGAAAACAATACTTTCACAGCTGAAAGAGTTAGAGAAACCACAAAATTACATTGGTGCCATGGTAGCATTTATAAATAACATTTGGCATTTAGAACTAAATTTGCACCAAAGAAGCTGAGGTGACGTTATTATTTTATAATCTCGAAGAGTGGGCTTTTACACCTCAAATAGGAAGCGCAGAAAATACGAAAGTGCCAAAGAGAATAAAAGGCTCATTACCTTCAAATGTCAGGTGTATGTACGCATTATAATGGGCTGGGACAAATGCATCCATATCTACCCCAGGGGGAACGACTGTCTCTCTTTCATGGGAAGATATGACTACGTGTGTAAAATGCTTGCACTAAATTAAGTCTTCTATCTTCCAAATTTTCTCAATTATTAATACCCTAGACAGCTGCAGTAGCTCTAGCAAAAATAGCAGCCCAGCTTTTCTAGAAGTCAAAGCAGCCATGAGATGTCTGCATAGGGACTTTCCTGCATAAGGAGGGGTTGCTCTCTGGATCAAACAAAAAGAAACAAAATCCCCAGTGAAATGACAGGAAAAAAAAAAAAGAGAGAAAGAGTGAGAAACTTGTTTCACAATGTAAACTGAAGGAGGACTCCCCACCACCCATATTCCTCTTTAGAATAAAAAAGGTGTTTTTATGCATGCAAAGAAAGTGGGTTGAAAAGGTTATCTGTCCAACTCACTAGGATAACAAATACTTGAGAAAATTGAAAGGGAAAACCAAGGAACGCCGATAGTTTTGTTATATTCCGAATGACACTGTCAAATTGTGCCAACTCAAGGGGAGTAGGGGGGAGGTCAGAAAAAGCAGATTATGCCTTTCTCTTAGGTTTCTGGAAGCAGATTAATGTCCTGCAAAAATAAAAAAGTAGTCCTTAAATTACCACCTTCGTATTTTAACAGGTAGTATTAGCATCATCTTAACAGTCTGATATACACATACTTGGTGTAAAGACTGTTTGGAAAGCCTTTCGAAGGGAAAAAAATCAAGTACTCAGTGCACTGCATTTTAATGTTTTCTGAACTCAGTAGTGATCATGAATTTTAATTCAAAGATTAGGCATAGGACATATAACAAGAACAGATGTTAAAAGATTCATTAAAAAAACAAAAGCTTTAATATCAGAGCTTAAGCATAGGACACCAGAGACCATATCACTCGTTAAGGTTAGGAATGGTCTGGATATGATTATACATTTCACATCTCTTGTCACCATTGTGCTTTCACACCATTCCAACCTTTAAAGGCAATCAGAACACATGCCCCGATTTCTGAGCAAGATACCATGACCTCTTCTGTGCCTCAGCACCACATAGAGAGATCACTGTGTGTCTTCGAGAAAGCAGAATGAGTCACAATGGTCCAAATTCTCAACAAGTGTATGTTTCCACCAGGTCTGCATAATTTGTTTCTGAAAGAAAGGGCAGTATTTCATGTTCCCTGTCTCACCATCTACATAAAAATCATGGCCACTTTTTAGTAAATGCCAACAAATGTCAGAGAAGCCGACTGCAGCTACTTGGAAATAGTTGTTAGTTTATTAATATAATCCCCTAGAGGAAAGCTTCTGGTGGGAATGTTCTCAAGATGGTCAATATCCTTGCGAGGCAGGGCTTCCTTCTCTCACACAAATACTCGTCAGCCATGTACCACTTACCATTTGCGATCTGTTCTTCGGACAGCCATTGATGTCTTCAATCTTCTCATTTGCTGAAACAGGAAACACAAGTCAGAAAAATAAACCATCACCCCAGATACTGTGAGTAGTGATGTTCAAGACCCTTGAGGCCAACCACGTCCTAAGGCCCATCCTGGGGTCTGTCCAATCAGCGCAGCCATGAGAAATGCAGAGACACAGCTCACAAGCTTCAGGACTTACTCCTCGAGCTGCCGTCCTCTGGGGACAGCTGGGGCAAGGTCGTCAGCATCCAAAGCACAGACAACTGCACTGACGGCAGTCTTGGAGCGATGGGGCATCACAGAAATGTGTAGAGACTGAGAAATAGACCGGACGGTGATTATGCTTTAGGCTCTTGGAAAGGCAGCTGTGACCTCCCCACAGAAGATGGGATGGTTCAGAGTGGATCAGTCCAGCGATAGCCCCCACTCAGGATAAAAGGCATAGATGATAGCCTCTTACCTCATCTTTTTTTATTTTTAATTCCAGTGTAGTTAACGTACAGTGTTACATTAGTGTCAGGTGTACAATACAGTGATTCAACACTTGTGCTCATCACCAGTGCCCTCCTTACCCTCCCTTCACCTACTACCCCCCTACCTTCCACCCATCTCCCCTCTGGTGACCATCAGTTTGCTCTCTATAGTTAGGAGTCCGGTTTTTGGTCTGTCTCTCGTTTTCCCTTGTGTTTTGTTTCTTAAATTCCACAAGTGGAATCACATGGTATTTGTCTTTCCGACTTATTCTGCTTGGCATTACATTCTCTAGTTCCATCCATGTCTTCACAAATGGCAACACTTCATTCTTTTTTATGGCTGAATAATGTTACACATACACACACATCTTTATCCATTCATGTATCAATAAAGACTTGCCTGCTTCCATATCTTGGCTATTATAAATAATGCTGCCATAAACACAGGGGTGTGTGTATCCCTTTGAATTACTGTATTTTTGTATTCTTTGTGTAAATACCCAGTAATGGAATTGCTAGATCATATGGTAATTCTATTTTTAATTTTGTGAGGTACCTCCATACTGTTGTCCACAGTGGGCACACCAGGTCCCACCGACAGTGCACATCCTCACCAGCACTTGTTTCTGGTGTTTTTGATATTAGCCATTCTGACAGGTGTGAGGTGATCTCACTGTGGTTTTGATTGGCACTCCCTGATGAGTTGAGCTTCATTTCATGCATCTGTTGGCTGTCTTGCCTCATCTTTAGCCAGAAATGCCAATATTGCTTAATACCAACAGGATTACTAACAATCCTATTCCCAAAGTAGTAACACACAGAGAAAATGAGAATATGAGACCTAAAAGTGGCTCATCCAAGACCATATACTAAGTCCAAACTAGGTCTGAAACACACTCTTGGAGTCATAATAGCACCTAGCTCCTTAGAGAAGTAAGAGAAAGAGGCTGTGTTGAATTAACTGGAAATCAGTACCAGTGATACAGAAGGCAGGCCCAGGTTGTGGTGGTGAAGTATGGAGGAATCCCTACAAGACACATCCTAAGTTATCTATGGAAGGGGAGGGGAGGTGGGATGGAGGTGGTGTTGAGTTTGCCACAGCAGCACTACAGAAACACAATATACATAGAAGTTAGGGCACCGGCTTTGGAGGCAAAGATACTGCAATTTGAATCTCAGCTCTGTAGCTTCTTAGCTGTGTGATCTTAACCATATCCTCAACCTCTCTGAGCCACAGTTTCTTCATCTAGAAGATGAAGCTATCACTACCTACTTTAGAGGAAGGGCTGTGGGAAATAGATTACAGGATAACAATAAAATGCTTCATGCTGTGCCTAGCACACAGTAAGTGTTCTATAAATGGCATTTTCATTAACCCATTACTTTCATTTACCCAGTAATGTATATCATCTATGTAAAATACATAAAATATTAATTTCCTTTCTGATGTCTCCATCAGACTTAAGCCCAGAATCTCAGGTAGGAGTCCATAGTCAAGAACTAAGGATCTGCCTCCTCTGTGAAGCCTTTTTAAGCTTCTTTCCCAGGCCCCCGTCCCTCCAGCCCCAGCCCCTGCCCTCAGATGGTGAAAGCACCCTCAGGTCTCTGGTCCCCCCATTATGCTGTTTATACCCTGGCAGACATGAAGATTTGGGTTTTCACATGTGTCCTCAGGGCTCAAGAAATGCTTATAAAACTGAATTTAAAAAAATCAAAAACCCTTTTACATCAGATTTTAATGAATTAGATGCCAAAAACTTACATGAAAAAAACATTAAAAACTGACTGAAAAGGATAATAGAATCAAAGTGTCCCAAGCCTCTACTTTACCATACCTGAGTCTAAGTATTCCACACCATTACCTCAACTGAGTTTATTTTTTCTCTAGTGTTTATACCCTGAGAGAGAAGGGAGAAATAAGACACAAGCTAGTGGTAAGAAATTGTTTAAAAATCCAATCACTGTGAGAGAGTCTAGTTAGTATATATTCAGTCTAATCTACACCTTTAGAATTTGCCCAGAGTTATAGATACTCAGCCTTATGCCCTTCCTTGGAAGATGTCAATCTTCAGAGATCCAACTCTTAAGAACACTAGGATAGACATTTTAGGAAGCCTTTTCAACCTGCTTCCATTACTCCCAAAAGAGTTGCCAGAGAGCCTTTTAAAAGCACATAAAAACTATCCCATGGATGAGATGACCCACGGATATTTGTTCTTTGGTTCACTAGAAAATACCAGAATTATAATCAGCCAAAATAGACAACTAGCATGTAAACTCTAGACCAAGCTTTATCACCCACTCTTTCCTACTGTAATCCCAAAGCCAAGGATAGTGCCTGACACACAGTAGCCCCTCAAATATTTGTTGAGAGGAACTATGGAATGAGCATCCTCATTCCTTGGAACATTTCCAAGAATCAAAGTTTTAGGCCTATTTTGAGGCAGTTGTCCTTTCACTTGTCAATACAGACATACATACTGAAGATGGGGGAAAAAAGATCTTTGACAAGTCGTACTTCTTCAAACAAGGGAAATGATGTCAGGCATGCACTCAGACTTTGGATTTTGATACACAACATTAGAGAATAAATATGTGGCTTTTGAGAATCCAGGCCGCTTATCCTCCAACTGAATGCTCTTGATGGCCAAAGTCATAAGTCATTAGATTCCAATCAATACTCAATGCAGCATGAGGTCATTAGTGCTCATTAAAGTGAAGGATGAATAACTGTGATCCTAAGAAATCATTTTAAAGATTCTTTATATACCATCTGGATTAAAAAAAAAAGGGGGGGTTTGGTCTAATCATATCTCTACTTGCTTTTCATGGTCGATCACCAAACCAGAGTCAGGTACGGCCTGAATTCAAGTATTGCAGCTCCCATAAGCTTCTTGGCATTTTACAACATTCAGAATAAACCAGTGGAGTACAGCCCGTGGATGACTACTCTAAAGATATATGGGAAGAGATAAATGCTGAAACCCAAATGCAAATGCTTAATAAAAATGCAAAAAAAAAAAAATCTTGAGACTCCTAGTTTCCAATTTCATGTAATTTAAATTCTTCTTTGCTTAAATTCTCAAGAATTTCTATGACTGTCATAAATACTTGGGCAGTAACAGCGGCTCTGATTCTGCTGATAAGGAAGAAGAGTTTGGTCTTTCGAGCTGAATTTATTAACTTGTGGTAGGGGGCCTTTGGCTGCAAACCAAAATCAGAAAACTGAAGAAGCAAAGGCATTTGTCCCCAAAGTCCTCAACTATGATTAAAACTGGCATCCCTAAGTGCCCATGCTAATTTATTTATTCCAGCATGTTCAAGACATTCTCAGCACATGAACGCAGTAACCTGCCTCCACACGAGGTGACAAGTTAGTAATTGAAAAGCTTTTTAAGTCAGAAGAGTGGCACCAACCTCATTGCTTTCCAAAGGACTTCCTTTAAAGGGCTGAGAGCATTTCAGCAGCCCATGCACCCCTGCATAGGATAGTCAGCAGCTCTGCCGACGGGAAGAGAGAGAAACGGGCTGCCAGAAAGCCAGAGGACTTACCCAAGGTCACACAACAGTAGTAGGTCATCAACGGAAAGAGGGTTGAATTCCCAACTATGCTCAGAGGCAGCCCCAGTGGTGGTGGAAAAGGAGCTGCTATGAGCTCATTTCATCTCTAATGGGAAAGCTCTTCCCCTGTCCTATCTTTGCTTCCTCCTCTCCAATCCTCTTTTGTTCATCCTGTTTCCCTCCTTCTCTCTATTCTTTCCTTCCTGCCTCTCACCTCTTCCCTCCTTCCAACCCCTCTGGCATTCTCCCTGAGTGACAGCAATGTAAGCAGGAGGAGGGAGGCCTGTCTCTCCCTCTTGATTCATGCTGTTTATCCTGGCCTCGTAAACCTTGCTAATAACTCATGGCAATGGCACTGTGATGGGCTGGCAGGCAGCTGCTGGCTTCGGGCAGCTCATGACTCAAGAAGATAATCACACTAATAAGAGCCTGAGTGGAGACTGGACCCTCGGTCACAGAAGGCAGCAGCGAAAAGTCCATTTCTACCCGACAGGCAGAAGGCAATGGTAGCAAAGTGTGGACCCCAAATCACCCACTATCTGAGAAGTCCGGCTCCTGGGAATGACACATGGACTCTAGAACTGATCTCTCTGGGGGCAGGTGAAGACTCTGGAGCTAGTGTCTGTGCATAACATTTAAGGCTCTCCTTCAAGCCACTCTTCTGATCATGGCATTCCTCAATGTGAAAAATCAACTCTTCAACCCCTAGCCTTCATGCTTAGGCAAAAGCCCAAATTCATTGCCCCATGCCTGGTAGCCCTGCCTTATTTTGCCTTGCTGACCCTCTTGCTTACTACCCTCCAAGCCTCTCTGTACACTATTTCCTCTGCCAGGAATGTCCTCCTGACTGCTTCACTTAGACAACTCCAAGTTTGAGATCTTGGCTTACAAGTAAATTCCTTGAGGAACCCTTCCTTGTTTCTACCCCCTATCCTCATCGTGGGTCGTGTCTCACAGCATCAATGATCTGTTATGTACTATACTTCTCCCAAGCCTTGAAAAGTGTTGTTCCCCAAAGGGACAATCTCCCTGACTGCAACTTTCAATGAACCTTCATTTAGGGGTATTCTTTTCTCTAACTACTTTGAAATAACTTCAAACAGGGGAGCATCTGGCTCAGTCAGTTGGGCATCTGACTCTTTATTTTGGCTAGGGTCATTATTACAGGGTCATGTTTTCGAGCCCCGCATCAGGCTCTGCACCAGGCATGGTGTGCTTGAGATTCTGTCTGTCCCTCTGTCCCTTGCCCCACTCACACTCTCTAAAAGTAAATAAATAAAATCTTTTAAAAAAAAAGAAAGAAAAAATGAGAGAAAGAAAGAAGGAGGAAGGAAGGGGGGGAAGGAAGGAAGGAAGGAAGGAAGGAAGGAAGGAAGGAAGGAAGGAAGGAGGGAAAGGAAGAAGAAAGGAAAGAAAGGAAGAAAGAACTTCAAATGGACAGAAAAGTCACAGGAATAGTACAGAGAATTCCCACACACAATTCTTTCTCATTTTCTCCCCTCTTGTCTCTGTACAGTTACAGGGATATTTTTTTCCTGAATCCTTTTAGTGTAGAATGCATAGATTGTGTTCTTTGCCCCTTAGACTTCATATGCATTTACAAAGAACAAGATTATCTCATGGTATAATTATAAAATTCAAAAAACTTAACATTGATATAATCCCAATTTTGGCAATATACTCAAAAATGTCCTTTATGGCACTTTATTCCCCGATAGAGGATCCAGTCCAGGATCTTGTTGTACATTTAGTTGTCACATCTCTTTTATCTACTTCATTCTGGAAAAATTTCTCAGACTTGGTCTTTTATAGAGCGGACATTTTTGAATAACACAGGCCAGGTTTTTTGTTTTTGTTTTTAAACAGAATGTTCCACAATTTGAGTTGGTCTAAGATTCCTCATGATTAGTCTTGGGTTTTCCATCCCTGCCTGGAATTCAACAAAAGTGAAGTTATGTTCCGCTCAGGGTATCACATGATAGCCATCTACCCCTTGCCACTGATATAATTTTAATATCCTGGTCGTGAAATGGATTCACCCCTGTGTGGATACATTTCCCCTTGCAACTAATAAGCAATCAGTGAAGAGATACTTTGAGACCATGCAAATTGCTTGCTCCTCAAACTTTCTCCTCCAGATGTCAGCATACATTGCTTCTTGCCTTAACTAATCTTTACCATCATGGTTGCAACTCGCTCTTTATTTGTTCTCTGAAACAGTGGAGTCCTTTCTTCTCCACGGACAGATGTATCTGTCAGGATAGACTTGTAGATTCTTATTTTATTCCATAACTATAATCCACAACTGTCCTCAATTTTGAAGGACAGTTGTGGTCCTTCAAAATCTTGTGGTCTCACATTATGGTCATTTTTTGTAGCCATGGAGGGCAGAACTAGTACTTACAAAGAGATACTACCCAGGGGTGGGGGACAGATCTTAACCTAGTGATAGCAAATCTTTGGAAGGATTCCAAGTCTCCATCACTAGAACTAGCTGATGGGGTGGGGTGGGGGGGCGGCAGGGCGGGGAGGAGCAGTAGGCTGTCACAGGAAGTATTTAACAGTCTGTTGACTGTTCTTCATAAAATAAATTATATATCAGGTTAGGGCTTTAGAGGTCCCTTCCAAATCTTGAGATTTGCAACAGAATCCTGGAAAGGAGGAGAGGGTGACGTCCAGTTTAGAGGCATGTTCAGAAAAACAGTAACTGCTGAGAAGAGGAAACATCCAGGCCACCTGTTGGAAAAAATCCAACCAGGCTTGCAGAAGCAGAAGCTGCAGTGAATAAAAGTCTAACCCCTAATCCTCTCGAGTTTTCTTGAACATCATCGCTTGCCAGCCATCAAGTTAGATGCTGTATGTGAGCCAAAAAAAAAAAAAAAAAAAAATACAACTCAGACCCAGCCCCAATACAGAAGCCGGTGGAATGATAGAGGAAGGTCCCTCCAGCTCTGTGTGGGGGAGCTAGGAAAGATATGGACTTTCCAGATACGTGCGGGCTCACCCAGAGAGTGGGAGCTAGGAAAGATATGGACTTTTCTGGATGAATGGGGGGCTCACCAGCCAAAGAACAACTGCAATCCTAGAATTCTGTCCAGTGCCAGATGGCAATCCTGGGAAAATTTTAGATAGACCAAGAGACACACACACATATGTATGTGTATGTTAAATACATGTACACATACAAATGTATCTTCCTACATTTTATTTTAAAGGACATATGCATGGGAGAAAGCACAGGCTTTAAAGTAAAGCATATAATCGGTCAATAGTTCAACAGCCTGGTCAGAAAATGCTGCTCCCCATCCCTCACTACGAAATCTGTATTCACAAGATACGCGAAGATTAAATGCTCTGAACTGGCTGAAAACACGCTAGAGAAGTAATCATGCAGCACGCCTCCGTGTCGCCACCTTTCCAGCTCATTTTCTGGGTCTCTGTTCGCCACGGGCAGAGCCGATGGGGTGAGCCCAGCGCAGGCAACAGCGAAGACAGCGGTAGTAACACGTGGCTTTACTTACAGAGGCCCAGCCAGAGCAAGCCTCTCCTGGAGGGCGGAGGGAAAGCAAGCTAGTGGCCTCAGGTGCAGTCCTGCACTGGTACTAACCTGAGGCCATTGTACCTGTGCAGTAGCTCAGGCCCAGAGAGGCCACTGTCTGGGGAGGTTCATGCCCTCCAAGCAGATTCAGGGAAGCACCCTCCCGAGGAAGGATAAAAAGTGTACCAGTCTACACTCTGTAGCACTGTGCTTAGTAAGTTCATGACATACACACTACCATTCATCTGTTCTGAGCCCATGAACAGACAGAACCAATCTCTCGTGTTATACTCCAATGTGGATACCAAGGCCTTGTCACCCTCGTACTCAGATCTTCCTAGGAAGTGGCTACTGACTGACTGCTATCTGAGAACAATTTACTTTCCAAACATGTGTCATGTTTGCTACCTACCTTGCATGTCCTGAGACTGCCACAAAAATCAGGCTGTGCCCATTTTAAAGACAGGGAAACAGAGGCAGCAAAGGAAAGGGACTTTGAGGTCCCACGGTTGCAAGCAATGAAGCTGGGATGAGAGCAAGACCCCTCGGTTCCACCCTTTCCCACTTGTTCTCTTGCTCCCAGTGCTGAAAGCTGAGAAGGTCCTGGTAGAAATACTACACAGCCCTAAGATTCAGCTATAGTGGTGCCTCACATGACATAGCTGATGTAGACATAAAAACTCAGCTCAAGGGCAAGTCCCCTCTTCTAGGAAGACCTCAGCAAGAAGATGGCACTCCTTTTTTTTTTTTTTTTTAAGATTTTATTTATTTATTTATTTGACAGAGAGAGATCACAAATAGGTAGAGAGGCAGGCAGAGAAAGAGGAGGAAGCAGGCTTCCTGCTGAGCACAGAGCCCGATGTGGGACTCGATCCCAGGACCCTGAGATCATGACCTGAGCCCAAGGCAGAGGCTTAATCCTCTGAGCCACCCAGGCGCCCCAATGGCACTCCTTCTTCCAAGGTTACAGACCTTTCACATTTGACTCTTTATTCCTAGGTTGGAGCACAATGCTAGCACACAGTCAGTGCTCAACAAATGGTTACTGAACTGAAGTGAAGGGAGCCAGATCCTTGTACTGGGTTCCATGTCTCTGGATTGGCAAGGGGTATAATGTAGCAGGGCAAAGAACAGAGGCTTTAGAAGCAAACTAACCCAAACCAGAATCCTCTCCTGACTAGTTGTGTGATACTGAGCTACTGAGACTCACTGAGCCACAGTTTCTGCAGGTTTAAGTGATAAAGATGGGAGGAGAGAAACTGGTTCCAGTCCAAGACAACTACATAGGAGGAAGAAAGGGGCAGAAAGTAGAGTAGGCAAAATGGGTGAAGAGGGGTGGGAGACACAGTTTTCTAGGTACAGAATGAATCAGTCACTGGGATAAAAGGCACAGCACAGGGAATTTAGTCAATGATACTGTAAGAGAGTTGCATGGTGACAGACGGAGGCTACATTTGTGGTGAGCATAGTATAATGGATAAAGCTGTTCATCACTATGTCACACACCTGAAACTAATTTAACATTGGGCACCAACCATTCTCAGAAAAGTCTGAGGAAAAAAAGTGGGAGGAGGAAGAGGATGAAAAGGAAGAAGTATAGCAGACAGACTTCTAGGTCACCCCAGTGATCTTCCACTTAACTTCAAACTCTTGTACAATCCCCTCCCGTGGGGCACGACAGAACCTAGCGTTTGCTTCTAACCAACAATATAAGGCAAAGGTGATGGGATGTCACTCTCACAATCATGTTACATTGCCGACGATTACAAATGGCTAGTCAATTTGCTCTGGAAACTTCCTCCCTTGGTGACCTTGAAGAAATCAATCCAAGTAACCACACTGGGAGACCCACATGGCAAGGAGCTGAGAGGGGCTTCTAAGAGCAAAGCCAGCCAGCCAAGAGTCAGGGAGAAATCAGGATTCACCTCTAACTGCAAGGAAAATGAATCTGCCAACACTGAGTGAATGTGGTCCCCTCCCCGGTCAAGTCTCCACAAGAGGACTCAGCCCAGGCCAACATCTTGACCGCAGCATTGCAGAGGCTCCAGCTAAGCCGTGCCTGCACTTCTGACATCCAGAAGCCATGAGATAACACATACACAGCAACGTGTTACATAGCAGCAGACAACTAACAGGGGGCTGGAAGGAAGAGGGAGAGGAAGACAGGGAACAAGCACAAGCCAGTCTTAAGAAATCAATCTTAGGATGGCAGAGACACTTGTATCTGAGTGGCAGTGTCAGTCCAGAAGTTTCCAGCTAGGCCAACTTGCCTGTATTTTCAGGTACGGTCTCCACAGAGGTGAGTGCAACTACAAACTTATGTAAAAGGTTCTGCTCAGACTTGAAAGGTAAGCAACTCTCCCAAAACACACATCCAAGAGGCTGGGGCTCTGTCCTTATGCCTTCTCCTTTGGCACCAGGCAGCCACAGAAGCTACCAGTGACAGCAATCAACCAGATGGCATCTAATTTTTCCTGCCTCTCCGTGGGAGCTCTCAGGCAGGGCTGGGGGGCTACTCTCCATTAGCCTCAAGGCTCAACACAGAGCTGTGTCCACCTGCCTTCTCGGGATGAACTGTTCTTCCTGACACAGAGCCCCAGCTCCCTTCCCCTTGGTATGAAAACCAGAACCACTCCTCTGCAAAGTTGATCCTTTGCCTTCTCAGACCCAATTAGAGTTAGCAGAACTAAACAGGTCTTGTAGTCCCTTTTGTTTGTTTATTTTTGGCAAATATTTCCCAAGTAAACCACCAAAAAAGTACCATCAGCGGGGTGGGGGGAGGAGGGAAAACCAGAAAGATAGGAGGCAAGAAAGGGGCAGAGAGCCCTTCTCAGACCACCAGCACCCCCTCCAGCCCTTCTTCTCAGAGCATCAAGAGGGTTGAGTCAGGAAAAGCAAGCTGGTACCCACGATCCCCCAAGCACAAGACATTATCAAGTCAATCGTCAACACATGTGACAGAAACACTGTATTCTTCTGGGAGAGTTCAGTGTTCCATGCCCCTTGTCCAGCTCATCCCCTTCCGGGTCTCCACTGTAAATCCTCAATCCCCAGCATAAAACCCGCTCTTACCCACAACCTGGATAATCTGAGCCAGGAGGACGCCGTCCGTCACATCTTGCTGGAGGTCTTTGATGAGACGTTTGTGGCCAGATTTGGCTAAGTAGTGATTGGCCCAGTCCGTATAGATCTGCAAGAAAGCAAACGGGCAACTTGAGGCACCTACTCGGACCCTCCGTCCCCGAGCCGCAGGCAGCTGCTGGGGCCTGCGCAGCAGCCACTGTCCCGCCAGTGCGCTGTCCCGGGCCAGGCCAGCGCCATTAACATGCAGAGCCTTGTGCGGAGGGGCCTTTCAGCTCCCCAGAGCTGGGCTTTTGCCTATTGAGAGATCTGCCATCGAGGCGCGCGGAAAAGCTAAAGAAAGCTTCAAAGCATGCAAAGGCCTGAATGGGACGGGGACACAGAACTAAACAGTCTGCTCCAGACGGCTTTGAGAGGCGGTGGCTCAAAATACAAGAGAAGCCTCCCCCCACCCCTCTGCCACCACCCCGCCCCTTCCCATCTTTTTCTCTTTATTGAGAAAACGTAAGGGGAGGTTACCACCCAACAGGCATCTTTTAATGGGCCATTTCAGGGTAAGGAGGGCTATTGAGTTGGCGAAGCTCTCAGGAGCCGGGGTCCCTTGTAAAGAAGCCAAGTACGCAAACACAGAGCCCTTCAATTACTCGTGTTTGAGTGGCGGTATTGACGACCTTGCAATCAGCTCAAATGTAATCAGTTTAATTTAAAAGCCTCATTTCCACTGTTGGGATTCTGTGGCTAATAACAATTTTTAAAACCCAGCAAATTCCAACATATTTAAACATGGCACCGGTGTGCACAGCGGCCTGAAAGGCAGGGCCCGGTCACCCATAGGATCAGGAAAACAGACCCCGCCCCCCCTCTGCCCCCACATGACAATCTTTTCTGAGCACAAGGAAACTCACCTGAAAACTTTCTCCCTAACTGAAATAAGCCAGATAATCAACAAAGTTAGAAACCTCATCAATTTTGAGTGCCAGCTTCCAGGACAGATTCCTAGATTCCTCCAGCTAATCTGTGGGAGGACATGGAGGCCCCATATAACAGCACCTTTTGCCCCCCTACAGGGATGATGGACAAGTGATGGCTCACAGAGCATACTCCACCTTGACTGGTCCATATACTAGCAGCGACAAGTTCATATGCTAAGTCATATGAGGTATCCCCCCAAATCATGGAGGGGATTGTATTTCCAGCAGACCCGCTCTGAGATCTTGTGTGTGACTCCCAGAGCTGTGGGAGCCTACCCTCACTCGGCTCTCTTCCACTCTGTTCTTCCAACAGGCCCAGAGTAATCTCACACAGTGGGGCACCGCCCCTCGAGGCTCACAAAATGGGGACAGCAGGCCAGCACCGGGACTCGCAGAGTAGGACCCTTCTGGGAGACTGCACCACTGGCCATGCCGCCTGGGGTGGTGAGAACCTCATCCCAAGAAGGAGCAAGACGGAGCTGCAGTTCCTACTTCATCCAGAGCCGAGAACAGACACCCCTGTGTCCTCCCAGCCCCAAACTGGAATCTTGGTCCTCCCATGCAGAGACCCACAGCCGAAGAGGAATACCGCAGGATAGAACTACTCCACACTAAGCTTCAAGGCATCTCATCCTTAAATCCACGTTACTTGCCTCCCGAGGATTCCCAAGCACAATCATTTTCAATTTTGTAAGCACTGAGAAAGCAAAGGAAGTGAGGCACCTGATGGTCATTAAATGGCCAAGCCTAAATGCCAGTGATCAAAGGCAGACCTGGGTTCAAGTCGCAGTTCTGGAGTTTCCACAGGGTAGGGATTTGGATCTGTGTTGTTCTCTGATGTTTCCAGTGTACCTACAGCATAAGCACCCTAGTTCTGGGTATGTATTTGTGGGTGAATGGATGTAGAACTTCGGGCAAGCTATTTAACTGCACTGAGGTTAGTCTTCTTATCTGTGAAAGGGGATCAATACCATCTACTTGTCAGTTATTAGGAGGACTGAGTGATAAGACATTTGGGGAAAACATGTAAGGGGGGGCACCTGGGTGGCTTGGTCAGTTGAGTGTCTGCCATGATTTTGGTTCAGGTCATGATCTCAGGGTTGTGGAATAGAGCCCCACATCGGGCTCTGTGCTCAATCTGCTTGTCCCTCTCCCTCTGCTCCTTCCCCCCCAAATAAATAAATAAAATCTTTAGAAAAAAATTTTGGAAAAAAATGGCCTTATGCAGAGTAGGAACTTAATAAATAACCAAGGCATAGTGCCTACTACATGCCTCTACGTGTTTACACACTGGAATAAACATTTTGCCCATATTAGTTCATTTAATTGTCATCCTATGAAGTAGATATTATTTGTCTATTTTCTCAGAGGAGGAATCTGAAATGTAGGGATGTAAAGTAGTAACTTGTCCAAGGCTGTAAGTAGAGGAGCTCTGGAATCAACACACTTGCTTTAAATCTTAGTGGTCACAATGCCAATCACCTCTGTACCCTTTGACCCAGTGTCCTTGTTTATAAGGTGGGACAATACTACCTACATTATGGGGCTATTATGAAGACAAAATGAGCTTGTATACATAAAAGGACACAGAATCTGCCAGCATGCTTAGTCTTCCTGGAACAGAGCTCTAATCCTATCACCTGTTCAAAAAAATCATCAATGGCACCACACTTCCCATTGATTTTTAAAGTCAGAGTTTTTACCTGCTATTCAAGGCAGTAAGATCCACCCACTCTTCCCTAGACCATGCCCAGCCCTTCTGGGGGAGGTAGTGTATGTGGAAGCTAAAAGGATGGGCTTTAGAAATGACCAAGTCAAACTGGCCCTCGGGTCTGGGCAAGTGAATTTCTATGAGCCTTTCTGTATCTCAGTTTTACCTTCCATGAAATGGGGATTATATCAAATGTCTTATAAAACAGCCGGGTAATCTGTGATCCAAGCCAAACCCACGTGACCACATGTTTTTGGAACCCAAGCTCTACTGGAACACAGCCACACGCATTTGTCATCTTTAGCGTTTCTCATACCACGGTGGCACCGAAGAGAAGCTGTGAGAGATCTGGCCCACAACGGTTCAAGTATTTCCTACCTAGCTCTTTGCAGAAAAGATTGGCCAGTCTGTTAGAAGGACTGAATGAAATAAGCTTACGACACCAAATGCTCAGTAGTAGTAATTAATGATCACCTTCAGGAAAACTCAACGTCACACTCCCCCATCTCTGAAGTCATGCCACCCTGTTTGCTGGAGCACCTCTACCTGGGGTCACCCGGCAAGGCTCAATTCCTAGGTCAGTCCCTCCCCGAAGTCACTCTGCATCTCCCAGCTGCCTCCTCAGCTGCACATGACACAGAGATTGTAGATAACGTGGATACCCGTACCACCTTCCCACCATTTTTGCCTAATGTGGGCAGAGACCATGTCCCGCCTATCTTTGCTGCTCAGTGGTACTTCGCACGTTGGGGACACAGGCAGTCCGTAAGTACGTGGTTGCCGGGTTGAGTGGAATGGAGAGAAAGAGAGCCAGTCTCTGGGAAACTGGTTACATTTGAGATAAATAAGAATGTAGGCTCTCAGTGAATCCTCAAACGAGATCTCAAATCTCTTTATTGATTCAAAGAAGAAGGGACAGAGAAAATAAATCACACCATGGCTCAAGCTCATTAATCAGAACCCATCCAACAAAGAATCATTAATCATCTGGAGTGTCTCCTCCCCTCCCCTCTCCCTAGCTCTCAACTTTTTAAAGAAGTCACAAGAAAACACATTTACTGTAAGAATCCATTTTCAGGGGCTATGCTAAGCCTGGACATAAGTCAGCCCCATCTCACTCACTTGCTCTTTCAGTAGCTCAGGCAATGAGTACTATTCTTTCAAGGGGCACCCTTAGAAAATCAACTCACAATATCTGTAGTCAAAGGCTCCATCAGATTTGGCAACTCGCAAAAAGGTTTCAAAGTTACTAAGCCAGGGCTAATATATGCAGAGCTTCCTGTCCAAGCTTCAGGATCCCAGAACCAATTGCTGCAGAGCTTCATGATCCCCACAGTTCTAGAGACTGGGGTCTGCTGAAACTCCTACCCTGAAGCCCACTGATCCTTGCTCTGTGAACTTCTAGTAGTAATGGACCAGAAAAAGAACCCACAGTAGGAAGAACACAAGCACCGTTCCCATCTCCAGCTCCAAACCTCATTATTCTAGAGCAAAGTTCTCGGACCACTTCCCACTAGTATGTGAGATGTCTTTCACACTCTGATACTGATTCCTTCATCTCACTGTCTGCTTCTCCCCCGCCGCCCCCCCCCCCCGCCAGCTCCTCTAACGGGGGAATCGGTACTCCAGAAAGGCTCAGTGAGAGAGAGAAGCTGCTGTCAAAGGCTTGAAGAGATAAAAGGGGGAAGGAAGGCGATGACAGCTGACGAGTGAATTCTGTCTGATTCACTTATTACCCTGACAGAATTTCAAGGAGTGCGTCATTTGTTTGCTTATAACTCCACATCATTCCGTATCACAGAGGCTGCAATCAAAGAGGGAAAATTTTGACAGATCGACTGAAGTAAAAAAAAAAAACCCTGATTATTAGCTGTAACAAGAAAACCAATAATAATTGCACTCTGTTAAATCAACGGGGATAAGAATGTTGCTAAATTTATACGGCAATTAGCCCTCAAGGAAGGGGTGGGGGTAGCATTCTAAAACACCCGAGAACAATTTCACAAAGCGACTGCATGGAAAGTTGGTGCCATTCACAACACCGCCACAAACCCAGACCCACATGCCGGACATCCGGCTGAATCCTGAAGGCAGTGAGGGTCTATGGATAGACTTTCCAGGACAAAGAAAATAAAATAGAGTTCTTAGAAGGAAGTGTCAGTGTGGAGATTAAAGTAAACCTGCCACATAGCCTCGGAGGTGGTCCACAGTCAGTCTGCTATAAAGGAAATGCTACTGTCTGGCTTCCATTCAAGAGCTCTGGCTCCGGGCTTCGGCCATGACGTCAACCGGTATTCCCATGACGGGGCGGTATGTAGTTAAATGGCTGAGTTCTGATGGCTCTGAAGGCTAAAAATGATACTGCCACAACATACAGAGTGCCCACCCAGTACCTGATCACTGCAAAGAACCCTGCCTTGTTTAAAGGCACAACCTCGAAACCACCACTCAAATAGGCGAAATGGTGTCCCCCACACAGTGGAGAAAGGTGTAACACAGAGAAGTCAATCTTTTGCTCAAGATCACACAGCACAGCAGGGCCGCGTCCTCGGTGCTCACAACATGGCCACCCTGAAGGGCAAGGACTCTCCTTTCACCCCCATCCTTGCCACCTGGTGCATTACTCAGGTCATGTGGGTTTTCCATCAACCGCAGTAATCACAAGGGTAGCGTGGCTGTTGTCTCCGGAGCCGGCATGACCCAGGGCAGAGATCTGGCTCTGCCTCTCACCAGCTGGGTGGCCTTGGTGAGTCACAGCCCCACTGAGCATCTGTGTCCCTTGTATGGTGGGGCTCTACGAGGTGACTAAATGGGATCATGTGTGTAACTGGTTAACCCAGCATCTGGCACGTAGTATGAAATAAGGGCTGGTTATTAATATTCAAATTAATAAACACTGGGCTATCTAAGTTTTGGGGAATAAGTCTAGATTTCTGAGAGTTTATACTTCTGAAAGCCAAACATATTTAGCTATTCCATGGGGAATCTTTCCTAAATGGATTATTATGATTCCTGCTTTTTAAATTAATCCCAATTTTCCTTATTCTTGATGGCCTACAGACATTACTATGAATAATAGTGTTTTGATGCATGTAAGGATGCCCTTAGGACCTGCTAAAAGATCCCAGAGTCCTTTACATTTGGGTATGAAGTTACTGTTCAAGCAAGAACCTCGAAGACACTTCTCCATCAATAAATATACATGAGGAGAAGGATTCTGTGGCACACCTTTGAGCTGCTCCGAGGTTCAGTTGGCTTTTTGGCCAGTCTCCAGCCAGGTAAGCCTGCTAGAAAGCTGGGCTTCAGGAGCACAGAGTGAGACATTCCCCACCTAAGCACATGCAGAATACTGCCAGCTCAACTCTCAACATACATGTAACATGCATGTAACGGGTAACATTACATTCTTTATACCAAGGACTATACATCCTTCCTTCCCTGGAGCCAGATGATAGGAGCATTGGGAGGGAGGAGCCCACCACTGGATTTCATTACTCAGGATTTCTATCTTCTTCTGTATCCTGGCACCATCCTTACTCCTACTTGAACTCTGAATATCAAGTCAAGATAAACTGCTTCCGTGACACATGCATCCCTTGACCCAATCAGCCAACAACACTGTTTGAGCACCTACCTGTGCTGGGTTTTGCTCGTGTTGGAGTCTGGTGGAGGATAATAACTCCCATCAGTCAAATGTCTACAATGAATCAAGTAAAAGAACGCCTTCTAGAATCAGACCATTTCATTCCTACCCTGCCTCGACCACTTCCTGGCAGAGTTCTCTTGTGCAAAATACTTAAACTATCCGAACTAAATTTCCTTATCTGTAAAATGGTTATTTCCACCTATTCAGGTTATTCTGAGATTGAAAGGAGACAATCTAATGATGGCTGGCACACGGTATGTATGTTGGCCATAATTCTAATTACCGTGAAGACGGTCACCTACAATGTGAGCTTTGTAAATGATTTCCTTCGTGTCCCGCTTACTCTCGAGGAAGGTCTCATCTCCCTCTCTCTGCACATGAGAAAGTGGAGGCTCTGAGGGCTGAAACAACTCCCCCAATGTCACAGGAAATGGATGCATTTTAAAGGAGGAACACCAGACTGCTCTGGAGATGCCCCCTCAGGAACCACAATCCACAGAAGGTCAAGTGCGCTGGGAGTGTGGGGAAAGAGCAAGGCTCATCACAGCCATTACGGTGTCACGCTCTCCTGAACAGAGCTGGCTGCTTGTCACTCAGGACCCGCAGATCTAAGAGGGGGGCTGACACTTCCCCATGTCACCCAAGCACAAAACATGGTGTCACAGCAGAGTCATGACCATAAAAATTGAAATGTCAATGGAACATGTTACCATCGCATGGTTGTCTCTGAATCGGGAAATGTTCAGGACTAAGGTGTTCCTCCAGTCCGGAGGAGGGCAAGCCTGGCCGGGGACCCTGTGCAGCAGACCCAAGGGCCAGGCCTGGGAATGGCCCCACAGCCGTACAACAGTGGCATCGTCTGTCAGGAGCACGGGCAAACCACAGCGGGGTGAGCACGCCAGCTCCAGAGGTATTGAAACGGTGGCCTCAGAAAAATAAACGATGCTTGTGAACATGTTGGGAGGGACTGGGGGTGCGGGGTCTCGAGGAGGAGCACACGGGTTCCTGCTTATCCCGCTCCATGGCCTAGGGCCTGGGATCCCCATGCTTGCCACCCTGTTCTCTGGGGATAGGAGCTGCTCTGCACCACACTTCCGGGGACACAGCACACTGCCCTCATTTCCTCACCTGATCACGAACCCCTACTGCCAGGGGGTGCGAGTCTCTGTTGAGGGCTTCCTGGGTGCCAAGTGTCCTGCACCTGCGATCTCATCGACACTCTCTCCCCACTGGAGGGGCCGCTCCCAGAGCACAGAAATTCTGCTTTACTCACCGCATTTTCCTGAACATCGAGTCGAGTGCCTAGCATGCAGTAGGTGCTGATTATTTGTTGAATAAGTAAATGATCATCCCCCTATCATACACTGAAAAACAGAAGCTCTAGAAGGTGAAGTGACACAGCTAATAGTAGGGGACATCCCACTTGACCCGGGAAACCTGGCCCCAAAGCTACCAGTTCTCACAAGAGCAAAATGTGGATCCAAGTCCCTCTGGACCTCCCTGGAAAGTCAAATGAGGCCCTATAGGGATCAAGACCGGAACGCTTACTGGACACATCAGAGCCAGATCGGGTCCCGTCTGCGGTACCTGCTCTCACGCGGCAGCCTAGGGAGCAGGGTCAGAACCACTTTCAAGCACGAGTCTGGGAGCTCCGAGAAAGCCCAGGGTCAGAGCCCACCAGAAGGTTCTCTAGTATTTTCTCTCCCTTCCTAAGCTCATTACTAACAAACTACACATGTTCTTCTGCTGTGGCTTCAGGGGGACTCGGGCCCTTCCTGGAGGCTGGGGCAGCTGCCACGAACTCCTTTTTGACAGCAAACCTCCCAAAACTCTACAAGAGCTGTTCAGAGATGCCTGACAGGGCAGCCACACCTGATAGCCTAACGACCACCTCAGTGAGGATTCGGGCCTCTCTCCAGTCTGTTCATGAATGGACTTTCTGTAGTGGCCTCCACCCGCCTCCAAACCTCCATAGCCCCTTCAACTGTAGACTGCCCGCAAAGGGGCACCATAGACGGTTCTTCCCAGCCGCCCCAGCCAGCCCAAACGCCTCGGCTCCACTCAGTGGGCATGGGACCACCCCCTCCCAGGAATCTCAGCCCCACCAGGCCCAGCCAAGCCCTCAGAGTCCTGCGTGACCTCTCACATCTCCGTTTCCTCTTCACAGGACTGAGAGGACAGTGAGTGGAGAGGAGACCTCAAGAAACCCACAGGTGTTTGGGCACAGCACATGGAGGCTCTGTGACCAAGGGCAAACCACCTCTCTCTGAGCCTCATCTTCCGATTCTGGAAAAGGACTCTTCACCTGTTACCCACTGTAAGGACTATTTTATCTATGGTGAGGAGGGACGTGTTTCTAACATGCCTAGCACAGGGCCTGGCACGCAGGTGCTGCCTTGAAACATTTGTCTCCTTTCCTGCCTTGTCTCCACAACCACAACTACAAATTCCTCTGGTCCACTGCTCATACCACAGGCTCGATGCCATGCTAAACTTCAGTCCCTGCTGGTCGGCTGGGCTTTGCTGGTCGGACACGTCCTCCCCCATCCCCTCCACTTAGCAGGATGATCCCTTCTCCCAGACAGAAAACCCAACTGCCAGCCTTCTGCCTCTTCTTGGAAATCCTGGGGTTCTCACACTTCAAGTGTCCCATGTGCTGTCCCCAAGCCCTACACTCTATGAATACACAGTCTTCTTGGCCGGTGGTGCCACCACTCCCCCACTGCCTAACAAATGCCTATTTGAGCATCTGGGTCAATCCCTGTAAAGCCATTCCCAAGCCACTTTTCACCCCAAATATGGAGCTACTGGTTCCTTCTTCTTTGATCCAAATGCACTTTGTACATGCTTTTCATGATGACTTTTGTAGCTCTCTATTCATGTTTCTCCAGTCAGCAGCTTCCCCAGAGCAGAGCACAAGTTTTCTACATCGTTGAAACGCCAGCACAATGCCCGACACACCACAGGGGTTTCGTAAACAGGCACACAGTGACTTAATGAGGGTAAATGGGTGGGTAAACGGAGACAAAACGAAGGGACAGACTGGTGAATGTTCAGATGGGTGGACATAAGGACAGATGGGTGGGAGAAAAGATAGGTGAATGATTACATGGGGAGCTGAATGGACAAATGGATAGATAGATACAGTGGATGAATAAATCTGTTCCCCTTTATTGCCTAGATTATAAAGTCCATGAAATCACCATGGCATTTCCTGTAGCTTTTAAGCTGGTCAGACCATAAGGCACAGAACAAGAACTGGTGGGAGACATTCTGCTGAGACAATTTCCAGGAGCACAGGTGCGGGACCCACTGGACAGGGGCACTGAAGTGTGAGAACCCCAGGATTTCCTCTCTGCCTACTTGTAATCTTGCTGTCAAATAAATAAATAAAATCTCTGGGGAAAAAAAAGAATTTTATTTATTTATTTGACAGAGAGAGAGAGATCACAAATTCACAAACAGGCAGAGAGGCAGGCAGAGAAAGAGGGGGAAGCAGGCTCTCTGCCAAGCAGAGAGCCCAATGTGGGACTTGATCCCAGGGCCCTGAGATCATGACCTGAGCTGAAGGCAGAGGCTTAACCCTCTGAGCCAACCAGGCACCCAAATAAATGACCTTATTTATAAGGAAACATCAGAAAGAAAAATTAAGAAAACAGTACCATTTATAATTCCATCAAGCAGAATAAAATACTTGGGAATAAATTTAAACACCAAGGTGAAAAGATGTATCCTGAAAATTGCAAGACATTAATGAAAAAATTGAAAAAGATGGGTGCCTGGGTGGCTCAGTCAGTTAATCGTCTGACTCTTGGTTTTGGCTCAGGTCATGATCTCTGGGTCCTGGGATCCAGCCAGCATAGGGCTCCTCGCTGGGCGTGTAGTTCGCTTGAGTTTCCCCCGCCCTTTTCTTCCCCATCTGCTCTTCCCCTACCCCTTGTGCTCTAAAATAAATAAATGAAATCTTAAGTAATTGAAAAAGACACAAATGGAAAGATATTCCATGTTCATGGATGGGGACGATACTGTTAAAATGTCCATATGACCGAAAGCAATATACACATTCAACGCAATTACTATCAAATGATGTTTTTCACAGAACTAGAACAATGCTGAAATTTGTATGGAACCACCCAAGACCCTGAAGAGCCAAAGCACTCTTGAGAAAGAACAAAGCTGGAGGCATCACACAGTCTGATTTCAAACTATATTACAATGCTAGAGTTATCAAAATGTATGGTACTGGCATAAAAACAGACATTTGACAGCCGCAGGCAAAAGGATGAAACTAGACCACTGTCACACCAGATAGAAAAAGTATCTCAAAATGGATTAAAGACTTGAATGTAAGAACTGAAACCATAAAAGTTCTAGGAGAAAACAAGAAAGTAAGCTCCTTGCCATAAGTCTTGGCCTTGATTTATTGAATCAGGCACCAAAAGCAAAGGGCACAAAAGGGAAAACAAATGCAAACACATAAATACAAAGAACAAGATTGGTGGTTTCCAGAGGTAAGGGGAGAGGGGGTAAACAGGTGAAGGAGGACCAAGAAAGACAACCTTGCACCTAAGTAAGTTACAAGATGTAAGGTACATCATGAGGAATACAGTCAATAATAGTGTATTAACTTTGTGTGGTGTCAGATCACTAGACTTACTGTCGTCATCATTTTGCAATGTATACAAACACTGAATTACTATGTTGTCCACCTGAAACTAACATTGTATGTGAATTACACCTCAATAAAAAAGTAAACAAGCACACTACATTAAACTAAAAGGCTTCTGCACAAAGAAAACCATCAACAAAAAGGCAACTTACTGAATGGGAGAAAATTTTTGTTTACAAATCATATATCTCATAAGGGGCTAATATCCAAAATCTATTAAGAACTCATAAAACTCAATAACAAAAAATTGAATCTGATTAAATACCAGGTAGAAGATGTGAACAGACGTTTTTCCAAAGAGGACATACAGATGGCCAACAGGTACTTGAAAAGATGCTTATCATTATTAAACAAGAGGGGAATGCAAATCAAAACCACTATGAGAGTTCACCTCAGACCTGTCAGAACAGCTTTTATCAAAACACAAGAAACAGTAAGTGCTGGTGAGGATGTGGATTGTTGGTGAGAATATAAATTGGGGCAGCCACTGTGGAAAACAACATGGAAGTTCCTCAAAATATTAAAGAAGTAGAATTACCATATGATCTAGCAACTCCATACCTGGGCATTTATCTGAACAAAATAAAAACACTAAATTGAAATGATATGTGCATCCCCATGCTCACTTCAGCATTATGTACAATAACCAAGACAGGGAAGTGGCCACAAGCTAAGTGGCCATCAAGGGATAAATGGATAAAGAAACAGTGATACACACACAGGAGTATTATTCAGCAACAAAAAGAATGAAATCTTGCCATTTGTTATAACATGGACGGACCTCAAGGACATTATGCTAAGTAAAATAAGTCCAAGAAAAACAAATACCAGATCATCTCTCTCTCCTATACATGCAGTCTCAAACAAGCTCATAGAAAGAATTGATAGGTGTTTGCCAGAGATGGGGGAGGAGGAGGCAGTATGGGTGAACTATTTTTGTTTGGTGTAAATAAATCAAAGAATAAAATATTAGATAAAGACTGGTTTTCATCCTTGGGCTGTTTCTTAGTTGTTCAACTTTACGTTACCAAATTCACCTAAAATTATTCAAAATATTCTCTGAAATTATTAATACGCTCTCTAGGATTAGATATACCTAGTCTATCTCCAGTGTTCTTTCATGGGGTGATTCTGAATCCCTAAAGACCACTTTATCCACAATTACAATTACAGAATGGTGATCTGATACAAACCTAAATTTATAGAAATGAGGCCAACTGAAATTGAATTATTTTTATATTATCCCCAACCCTAAATATATGGCACTGTATGTTCCCAAAAATAAATATGTAGGCAAATTATTCATGAGACCATAACTTATTTAAAGAAAATGCATGAAGCAGAAATGTAGCTCTTGTCTATCTTTAAGCTTAACTTAGAAAGCCGAACAGTCTGAAAAACTTTTAAAATTGTTTAATTAAAATTCCTTTTCCAACTTTACTGAGATTTAATTGACATACCACAACCTGCATGTACTATGCAATTGGATGAGTTCTAACCTATATACATCCATGAAACCATCCCTACAATCAAGACAACAATCACTTCTCCCAATCCCAAGAACTTCCCTGAAACCCTTCATCACTTATCTCCCACTCTACTGCAGCTACAAAGCTAACACTGATCTGCTTTATGTCTTTAAAGATTCGTTGGGGCTTTCTAGAATTATACAGTGAAAGGCTGCTGTAAAGGCCCCCACCCTCCAGGATGTAAGAGCAGACCCACATTCTGTTATCTGAGCCCAGCAACCGGCAGGCAGGTACCCAACCCCACCCAGGCCCCAAGGACCGCAGGCATGCAGCTTGTCACATACCTCTTGCTAGCCCAAATTAGGACATATATCCCCCTGTAGAGACGATTGGTGAAAGTATGTGATTTGTCGTAAACTGATTGGCTGCCTGCGTGC